>BSBK01004106.1:2500-52500 GCA_027943335.1 Chamaecyparis obtusa
AGGAAATGATAATGCTATCATGGATATGTTGAGACAGATTGCAACTAGGCTTGAAGTTGTAGAGATAGCCTAGAGAAGAGGCACACATCTTGAAGATGTTAGTGATGAAGAAGAAGCAACACCTAATCCTGAACCTAAAGTTGAGTAGGATGAGGAAAGACTCTTAAGAGTTTTGTCTAAGGCTAACTCCAAACCTACAATTGAAGTTTCTTGTTATGATGGAAGACTTGAGACTGATGCACTTTTGGATTGGATCTCTAAGATGGATAAATACTTTAGGTATGAAGGTACTCCTAACAATAAGAAGGTTAAGATAGTAGTTACAAAGTTGAAAGGTCATGCATCTCTTTGGTGGGATCATTTGCAAACTAGGAGACAAAAGAGAGGAAAAGAAAAGATCAAGACATGGATGAAGATGCTTGGAAAGATGAAGAATAAGTTTCTTCTAGATGACTACCAAGTTATTTTGATGAGAAAAATGAAAAATTTGAGACAAAAGGACATGATTGTGAAAGAATATATTAAGAAATTTTATAAATTGGATATCAGATCTAGACATGTGGATGATGAAGTTGAGGAGGTGGCTAGATACTTGAATGGCCTAAGGACATCGATTCAAGATGAGATCATTTATGTTAAAATAGATAGTGTGGAAGAAGCATACAAATTTTTTTTGAAGGTAGAAAAACAATTGACAAAGAGACATGAACAAAGACAAAGAGGAAGAGGTGGCATATTTTAGAGAAGTGGAGGTAGATCTTATGGAGAAAGTAGTAGATCTGACAATGTAGTACAAGATAAAGGATGGAAAGATGAACCTTCTGGTAGAAGAGGTAACTACTCTAGAGGTAGCTATACTAGTTACTCTAGGAATAACAATAGTGGGAAAAGAGAAGAGAAATATTGGTTTAAAGGTACTTGTTACAATTGTGGTGAAGAAGGACATAGAGATTTTGAATGTACTAACTCTGGAAAGAAGACTAGAGGTAATGGAAGAAATAATTTGGCTTGTGAAGAAGTTGAGGAATTATCTAATGAACCTAAACATGGTGAGAACTTGATGTTAAGAAGGATCTTGTGCAATGAAGAACCTGATGAGGAACCTATTCTAAAGAAAATTTTGTTCAAAACCAAATGTAAGATCGCTGACAAATGTTGCAAGGTAATCATTAATAGTGGAAGTTTTGATCATTTGGCATCCAAAGAGCTGGTTAAAAAATTTTAGTTGTAAAGATTGAGACATCCTAAGCCTTACCATATTGCTTGGATACAAAAGGAGCATAAACTACTTGTAAGTGAACAATGCCTTGTTAAATTCAAAATTGGGAGTTATCATGATGAAGTCTTATGTGATATTATACCTATGGATTGTTGTCATATTCTTTTGGGTAAACCTTGTTGTATGCACCCTAAAATGGTCACCTAGACTTTGGGCCCCCATTTAGCAATTTATCAAATCCCTGAATCTATATTTTCAAAAATCAACATTTTATCAATTATATCAATTTCCTTGATCAAATCCTATTTTATCATTTTCGATTATTTTCCATGGGCTAACCATTTTATCCTAAGTCTTTATTTATTTAAAAGGAATATTTCCTCCCCTTTTAATTAAAAAGCCCCCACTTTTTCTCTTATCCTAAGTTGCACAAATAAAGCATTATTCTTATTTTATAAAAAAGAGAAAAAGTACTTTTTGTCTTATATGGACACAAAAGTAAACTCTTATTTTCTCATTGGAGGATATTTGTGCTAATGGATTGCTCCTCTTTTATGCTCCACCCTTGATTAAATCTTTTTTCTCTTAATCTCCATCATTCGTTGATTTTCATTTCCTATAAAAGAAGAGCTTTCTTCTCCATTTTTGATATATGCATCTTTTGAATACTAATGTTATGCTGCAGGTTTTCTAGGTGACTTTGGAGCTTTTGAAGATTTGGAGCATTCTTAGTTGCATTATCATGGCACTCATAGCTTCATATTTAGCTTAGTTTCCATTATGCTTTAAATTTAACTCATCTAGCTTAATTAGGAGGCTTTGTAATACTTTCATTTCATAGCTTAGCTTGCATATTCATTTCTAGCATCATATTGCATTTCATTTTGATTCTTGAGGATATTGACATTCTTGCCCTTGTCTTCTTTGAATCTCCCATTGTGTGGTTGACTAGCAAGGTCATAAGTTTTATAGCTCTAGCTGAGAGCAACCTTCAAATCCTTGCAACTCCATTCATAAGGAGCTCTAGGTTGCTTTCTAAGGTTTCTCATTCATGGATTCCCTTGGATGTAATGACTTAGAGAAGTGAACTATTTAGAGTAAAAATTTTTGGTGCCCACCATGGGGCATAGCACTATTGTTTTTTCCTTCACTTCATGCATATCCACACCTTTTTTCATCACTTTTTAGCTTACTATTTTTGGCAGATTTTTTCTTTTTTTTTGGAAGATTATCATATGATACTTCACCAGTGTTGTGCGATATGTTGTCCTATACTGGTGTGATACTTTACCAGTTAAAGTATCACGCTCTGTGAGAGATTTTGTCGCACTAGTATTTTGTATTCTGTTGCCTGCAGGTAACGTGAACTATCGCACAGGAGGAAATTATCACGCTCGTATGCTAGAAACTATCACATGATATTTCTGGTAATTGTACTATCACTTGTGCTTGGTAGAGAGTTGTTTATTATCTTTTTCTTGCTAAGTTTTGATCTAATTAGCTTGTTGGTTTAGTTTGTTGTGGTTAGACAAATTTAATTTGCAAATCTCATTTGGATTTTTGTTTTGCTAACCATTGTGGGGCTAACAAGTTGTGGTTGTAAGTGCCTCTTGCTTAAATATTTTTCCAAAAGATTGCATGCACAAGGGCTACTCACGATTTTTGCAAGGCTTCCCCAAAGCATTAAAAAAAAAAAAAAAAAAAAGAGTGCTTGTTATTTATTTCATTTCAAGTGTGGCATCTACTAGTTGTTTCATTTCATAGGAACATAATATCTTGTTGTAGGAATCTTTGGGTGGTAGGAGAAGTATGCTCTCCACCCTTGTGGAGAACCAAAAAATCTTTACCCATCTTTAGATTTTGAAATCAAGAGGGTAATTGAATCATTTTCTTGGTGTGTTTGGGAGAAAACTTTGAGAGTGGGAAGTATGCTCTTCACCCTTGTGGTGAAACAAAAACCTTGAACCTCATAAGTTGATCCACTCTTTGTTTAGTTTTAAGAATCTTTTAGTGGGCTTGCTCTTGAGCAATCAAGAGGAACGACCCAAGTGGGGACAAGATTTTTGTCGGCTATTCCGACCCACTATAAACTCAAGGCTATCAAGGACACAAAACCTTGATAGATGTAGCACTTGTATTCGCTTGATGTGAGTAGCTTGTGGGATTGTGACCATGAGGAAAATGTCAAGCAAGAATTCTTAAGGTACTCTTGTGTTCATGAGGTCCCAATCCTTTTTGAGGAGCAAGAGGGGTGTTACGAACGGAAGCCCTTACTAAGAACCATAGGTAGAAACCACCCTATTTTTTCGCTTAGCTTCTTGGTGCAAGGATTGATCCAAGTGGAATAACCTGGATCACCCCAAGATTACTCACCATTTGTGTTCCTTTGGTTGTGTCATTGGCACTTCCACGACAAAGCCAATATCTATTGTGGGCAACCACTTTGTGTGAGGCAATGGAGCATCAAGTGTGGGCCAATTTGTTAAGTATTGAACCATTGTCTTTTTAGGATAGAAAGTGCTTGAAGTGTTCTCATTGTGATATACCCGTGTAAATGTTCTTGCATATTCAACATCATGGTAGTATTCATAGGATTTTTCAATTTTGATATCACAAGTGCTTGTCTTGGAAAGGTTGCTTTTGCCCTTGTTTCAAGTGTTTTAAGAAATGTTTGATCCTTTACTGTTTGCAAACCTATCTATTTACTGTTGTCATTGTGATTGAAACTAAAAAAATCAACCTTCAAACTAAAATTTTGATCAAATTGTCCTTAAAACTAAGATTTTTAGCACTCGCTGGTCAAGAGTCGTACAACACTAGAATAGTATCACACCCTGTACTGAGAAATATCATGTGATAGTTCATCACTAGAAGACTATCGCACCACTTGCCTGGAAAGTATTGTACGGGCTGTCTGGAAACTATCACCCGATATTTGTGAGAAATATCGCCTGGTTAGAAATTATCGCCATGTTAGCCTGGAAACTGTCGCACAGAGTATTTTTGTTGTCTACCTAGTTTATGCAATTTTTAGTCTTTCCTTGGTTGACCAAATTTTAGTAGGTCTCGTACCCTGCAGCCAAAAGCCTATTTGTACCTTAGGTTCTTGGCTCTAGACATCTTGAGTTAGTAATCTTTGATTTCACCAAAGATTTTTCTTTTCATTGGTAAGCTAGGAATCATCCTTGTTGACAAGATTCACCTTTAGATTCCTTGATTGTACACTTGGAGAGTTTGAGTACTCTTTTTTCCAAATTCATCTTCACATAAATTCAATTTCAATATATTTTGGGTAAATCATCCTCCTGATCCATATGTGCTAGGATATTGGAGTCCTTTTATTATGCACCACTATGGCAGTGTTGATTTATACCTTTTGTCAGCTTTCTATTTCACCATTTCTCATTTGGACGCCTGAATATTTTCACTATCCTAGTTTGATAATCAATGATTCATAAGGTCATCTTCTCATTAAGGGTCTTTTCTTTTATGCCGGTTACAACAAGATACCAAGTGGACCAAGGAACACAACCTCAAGTAGTTTTTGAACAATTACCTTTAGTACAAACTCGTCAAAAGTGAAAGGGGAAGAAACCCATCTTTGATCAGTCCCCTAGGAGTGCTTCAAAAGTTTGGTTTGAGCCTAGGAGCAGCCTTAGTCAGCTGAGTACCTCTCTAGCACCTTCTCAATCAAATATGGACATGAGTTACACCTTGACCAAAAAGGATAGAGAAGCAATGGATCAAACTCTTCATGACATTTTCCAAAGACATAGAGATAACATATTATTTGGGGAAACTTCTCATGATAATCAACCAGAGTCACCCCCTATCAATGCTAGATATTTGGATGCCTATCAAAGAGCTGAAAGATACACAAGATGAGCTCAACAAGATTCACGATCACAACATGAAGACCAAAACAACCAATCTGATGATGCTCATGTGAATGCAGCTAACTTGTTCAATCATTCAAGGCCAAATTCTCCACTCCGAACCACCTCACAGTATACAAGTGAGAGGCTAAAAAGAATTGAGTGAGAAAAACAAGCCTTCTTGAAGGAACAAGCTGCAAAAGAAGAAAAATTTAGGCTCCTAGAGGAGGAACAAGGAGCCTTGTTGGACATAGAGAGAAGAGCCACACAAGAAGAACAAGATAGGCTTCTAGCCCAACAACTTAATGCACAACTCAAGGCTAGCTAACTTGTTCAATCATTCAAGGCCAAATTCTCCACTCTGAACCACCTCACAGTATACAAGTGAGAGGCTAAAAAGAATTGAGCAAGAAAAACAAGCCTTCTTGAAGGAACAAGCTGCAAAAGAAGAAAAATTTAGGCTCCTAGAGGAGGCACAATGAGCCTTGTTGGACATAGAGAGAAGAGCCGCACAAGAAGAACAAGATAGGCTTCTAGCCCAACAAATTAATGCACAATTCAACAATAGGGTTACCAACAATGGAAACAACTCTCCACCATCTACTCCCTCAGGCACCCCACAAGGCATAAGGTATTCAAGGTCACCCTCAATATCTCCTAGTCCTAGAGGAAGGACTTTACAACATGCTCACTATAGGAGACAGACACCTCCTAGGAACTCTAGACAACCCTCCCAATGAGCTCATCATGGCTCTCAACATGGAGGAAGTAGTACAAGTTTTGATGATCAATATTTTATGCAAATACAACAAGAACCACTATTCCAACAATATGTGGAAAAGTACCTTGATCAAAATAAGGATAAATTCCTAGAGAGTTTAATTAACAAGGGTGCGAGGGTCCCTTACAATTTTGATGTCGATAGGAGAATCAAGAAATAAAGCCCCTCACAAGAAGAAGAAATTAAGAAAATCAAGAAAATGATGGAGAAAATGATGGCTCCTAAGAGTTCCTTCAACCTTGACTCTATTTGTCCTAATCCTTTTGATAGGAGTGTCAGCATGAAGGACTTTCCTAGGAAAATTGAATTTCCCCAATATGACAAATATGAGGGTAATCGTGACCCACATGATCATGTGTGTTAGTTTTACACTGTGAGTTTTGAATTCCACCATGAAGATTCCAATCTGATGAGATTATTCCCAAGGAGTCTAAAAGGTCAAGCTATGGAGTGGTTTACCAACATAACCCCTCCTATCAAAACTTTTAAAGAAGTAGTCCATAGATTTGTACAACATTTTGCCTACAACTTGTCAAGATCAGTCACCATGCTCGATTTGTGCAATTTGAAGCAAAACCAAGGGAAATCCTTTTTTACATTCTTACAAAGCTGGAGACAATTGGGCTCTCGTTATTCTAGGACAATTCCCGAACATGAGAGAATTGATATCATTGTGAGCAATTTAGTACCTGAGATGTGGTATGAAGTTTGAAAGATGGTCTTCGATTCATTTGACACCATGGTTGAAACTGCATGCAAAATAGAAGATGTCTTAAAAGAGCAAGGTATTTTGACTAAACAAAATAATAACAATAGTCAAAATAATAACAACTCTCATAAGGACAAAAGCAAGAACTTGCACTGGAATAAAAATAAACAAGTAGTCAATGACAGAGTTGTTGACTCTTCCCAACCAAAGGATCAAGGAGTCCTCCATTTGTCCAATGTGGTTCAAGCTATGAAGCTTAATGCATTCTCTAACCAACAAGAGCATAAACAATGATATCAGGACAAACCCAAAAAGGAAAAGCAGTAGTTCTCTAAGCTTGGGGACTCTTATGAAGATGTTTTCAAAATGCTTATTGCTAACAATATTGCACAACCACAAGATCTAGAAAAATTCCGCATACCTGACATTAAAGCATATTGGTGGAATGAAAAAGCTTACTGCATATTTCATAATGGCATTGGACATGACATAGAACATTGTTGGAAACTTAAGCATCTTATTCAAGATCTTATTGAAAATGGAAAATTTCAGATTGATGGATTGAAAACCAATGTAGATCACAAAGCATTTAAGGAACCTTTTCCTAAATATGATAAGGGGGAAACCTCTAAACCCAAAGATGGAAAAGCTACAATCAACTTCACCTATACATCTGCAAAGAATGTTATCAATATGCTTGAAGTCATGGATGAGAATGTCAATATGATGGGAAGTAGAGATCCTTATGGTCATGATGTTGATTCTCCTCCTATATTTGATAAAGAACCTATGATAGTGCTTAGAGGTCCTCACTCTTGAAGGTCATCCCAAGCTCTTAATGTTGTTACTAGATGCCAAAGTCAAGGTCTTGTGGTTATTAGAGGTCCTAGTTCTAACTAGTCTAATAAACCCAAGCAAGTGACATCAAAGAATGTCACCATGAAATCATCAGTCAATCCTGAAATGAGCTATAATCTTGTTGACCAGTTACAAAGAACACCAACTCAAATTTCAATTTTTGAACTCCTAGAATTGTCTCCAAGACATAAGCGTATCCTTGAGGATGCTTTGTGTATAGCCAATGTTCCCACCAACATAGATGTCGACCAATTCTAGAGCATGGTGAATCACCTTGCCAGCCCTCATTACCTCACATTCTCAGAAGAAGATGACAAAGCCTTGAGCCATCTGCATAACCTTGCCCTTCACATTGAGGTCATGATCCATAAAACCCGTGTTAGGCGTGTGTTGATAGATGGGGGTGCTAGGCTCAATATCTATCCCTTGAGCTTATTGAAAATGTTGGGTTACTCTGAGCAAGTGATTGATACTAGAAGGAAGATTACAATAAAAGCTTATGACAAGGCAAAGAGAAGTTCTAAGGGGTTACCCATTCTTCCTGTCAGAATTGGTCCTGTTGAGAAGGACATTTTGTTTCAAATCGTTGATGCTAGTCCTTTAGCATATAATATCCTACTTGGTAGGCCATGGATCCATGACATACAAGTAGTACCATCCACCTACCACCAATGTGTCAAATTTCCCTACAATGGAGTAGAAATCTGCATACCAGGTGATAGTACCTTGTCTATTAATGCAATTTTAGTAGGGACTCATGTTCCTCTTAATAGGGAAGCAAAAAAATTTGATGCAACTCTAGAGTAGTGCAAGAACAAGTTTAAGGCCATAGACCTTGGTATGGGGGGTTATCAAATGGACTCCTTCACAAAACTACTAGTCTCACCTAGGTCCTATGGTAAACCCTCACAAGAGATGCGTCCCTCATCTTCAACAATGACTCTGTTTGATACATTTGTAGAGTCCTCAATACCTATACAAGATGAAAAGGAAGAGGTAGCTATTAGAGATTGGATTTATAAGGAGGAAAAATACTAGCATAATGAAAATTTCTCCCCATCTCCTAAAGCTTATGGGAGAGGATACACTTTGGTTAAAAATATGGGCTACCCAGGTCATGGTCCCCTCAGTCACAGATTAGATGCTAAGGCTAAACCAATTGATCATGCTCTTTTTGGACACAAATCTAAGACAACAATTGGCCTAGGTTTTGAAGGTCAGAACAAGAAATTTACTCCTATCCTAGCTGCGAAAGATAGTGATGATGAATCAAGTTACATACCCAATTTGCAAAACCAACAAGACATGTGTGAAGATTGGGTCCCTTCCACCAATCTCCTTTGGGGTGATTCAGATTCAATAGTTTCAAACCTAGGACAAGAACAATCCACTATTGAAAATCATGTTCAAGAACATCAGTATACAAATGGCATTCAAGAAGGTGTTACCCTTGGTCACATCAAAGCCTCTACTTCAAGGCCTAAAAAACATGCTTGGTGTAAACATCCCAGCCAGGATTCGGATACAGACTCACATGAGTATGAATGGGATTCTCTTTATGATTGCTCTACAGTTGACATGGACATTGATGTTTTTCATACATATAGTTCCCAACCCAAGGTAGCTAACGAGTCTAGTGTAGGATTAGAGGATTTGAATCCATGAGTCACTTTAGTGGATGATGCTTCGCTTGGTAGGGTCAGCCTTGATTTGGGTACCTTAGAGGGATACTTGACAAATCCTAACCTTGCAATCACCAGAGATGATACCATTCACATACACAATGTCGAACCAGTCATTGATTTACCCCTTGCCAATCCTCACTTAATTGATTGGTCTCAGTGCTATCAAGAGCCTTAACTCCTAACTTTCCAGAATGACTATGAGATAACATGTTACCTGAATGCCCTTGAGCCCATAGTCTCTTCCACTAGTGCACCAACTATGAGCATGATAGAACCAGATATCAAGTACCTCAATCAAAAAATAAAAAGAAAAGAAACAAAAAATAGGAGTTCTGATGGCAAAAACCAGTATGTGGCGGTGTCAAAACCTAAAAAAGTAAAAATAAAAGACACATCTGAAGGTGAAAACCTCCCTGAGGCACCTAAGGATGGGGTACTTGATCATCTTCCTAGTTATTTTCAAGACAGGTCATCAGTGCTTATTGAGCACACACAACCAGTTAATCTGAATATAGAAGAGGCTCCACAAATAGTTCATTTGGCTCAGTCATTGTCAACACAAGAGTGAGAAGCCTACACCAAATTCCTACAAAGAAAGAAAATCAATTTTGCTTGGAACTATTCAGACATGCTAGGGTTGGACACTAGTCTCATTATGTATCATTTTTTCATAGCTCCAGGAATAAAATTAGTGAAATAGAAATTGAGGAAAATGCATCTCCACATAGCTCTTCTTGTCAAAGATGAACTAGAAAAATTCCTCAGTGCAGGATTTATAAGAGCCATTGATTATGCCGAATGGATATCTAATATTGTCCTAGTTTCAAAACATGACAAGTCCATTCGTGTTTGTACCAATTTTAGAGATCTCAATAAAGCTTTCCCAAAGGATGATTTTCCACTCCCAAACATAGACATGATAGTGAACATGGCTGCGGGATATGAGATCTACTCTTTGATGGATGGATTTTCTGGTTATAATCAAATCAAGATAGCTCTTGAGGATTAGGAAAAGACAACATTCACTTGTGCGTGGGGAACCTATTGTTGGAACATCATGCCTTTCGGATTAAAGAATGCAGGAGCTACATACCAAAGAGCTATGACAACAATCTTTCATGACATGATGCACAAGAATATGGAAGATTATGTAGATGATACCTTGGCTAAATCTAAAAAAAGAGATCAACATTTAGAAGATTTAGAGGTCATTCTAGATCAAATGGAACAGTTCCAACTAAGATTAAATCCAAAGAAATGTCCATTTGGTGTTACCTCAGGAAATTTGTTAGGCGTCATTATTTCAGCAAAAGGAATTGAGGCAAATTCTGAAAAGGTACAAGCAATCATGGATATGATGCCTCCCAAAAACATCAGTCAAATGAGGAGTCTCCAAGGACACCTTCAATCTATCAGGAGGTTTATTTTACAACTAGTGGATAGAGCTCAACCCTTTAACAAGAACCTACATAAGGGAGTCCAATGTGTATGGAATGAAGAATGTTAAAAGAGTATGGACCAAATTAAGGAGTACTTGGCCAATCCTCCCATCTAAATGCCTCCTATCCCATGAAAACCACTTATTTTGTACATTTCAGCGACTGACTCTTCCTTGGGGGCATTGTTGGCTCAAGTGGATGAAAATGGGAAAGAGAGAGTCATATATTACATCAGTTGTACTCTTGTGTCTTATGAGGTCAACTACACCAGTATTGAAAAGGCTTGTCTCATCATAGTATTTGCTGCCCAGAAATTAAGACACTACATGCTAGCACATACAATCCATCTCATAGCTAAAATTGATCCTCTCAAGTACTTACTTGGTAAGGCTGCTCTCACAGGTAGACTTTCTATATGGATGATGATTCTTTTTGAATTTGACATAGAGTATGTTGACTGTAAAGCCATAAAAGGACAATTTATCGCAGACCAACTGGCCGATTTCCCAATTCTAGACAATATGCCTATTCAAGTTGAGTTTCCAGATTAGCACATAATGTATATAACTGATAGGACATGGAAGATGTTCTTTGATGGGTCTTTCATGCAAAATGGTTTAGGAGCTAGAGTGTTGTTTGTCTCTCCTCATGGGTACATGATTCCTAAGTCCTACAAACTATTTTTCCCATGCACAAACAACATAGCCAAATATGAAGCCTTGACAAATGGACTAAAAATGGCTATAGAATGGGGAATTACAGAGCTGCACATTTATGGGGATTCACAATTGATCATCAACCAAGTTAATGAAGAATACCAAACAAAGGATGACAAACTGATACCCTATAAGAAGATGGTTGATTCATTGCGTCGATATTTCACTTTTGTTACATTTCAACAAATCCCTAGAGTAGAGAATAAAGCAGGTGATGCTATGGCTACATTGGCTTCACTTCTTCAGCTAGAAAAACATGAGTCTCGATTTGAATTCCTGGTGGAAGAGCTACATTACCCAATCTATGACTCCCAAGAAAGCCAAGTCATTTGTACCCTCATTGGTCATGAGTCATCCCACTATGGTGCCATTTACTCATATCTCTGTGATGGCATTATACCTGATACCTTTAACCGCTCTAAAAGAATTAACCTTGTCCGTAATGCCTCTCACCATACCCTTATCTCTGGTGATTTGTATAGGAGGGGTTTAGATGGGACACTTCTTCGGTGCTTTGAAAAGGAGGAATCTGACCAAGCGTTAGCTAACATTCACGAGGGCATTTGTGGAGGACATTCCAGTGGAGGACATTCCAATGGTCTTGCCATGGCTCGAAGGTTGCTTAGGGTGGGGTACTATTGGCCTACCATGCAAAAAGATGCATTAGCTTTTTCCAAATCATGTGAAAAGTTTCAGAAACATGGAAACCTAATTCATGCTCTAAGCAGGGATGTTATTCCTTCTATTTCTCATTGGCCATTTCAGCGCTGGGCCTTTGACCTTGTTGGGTAGATTCATCCCAACTCATTAGGTGGACATAAATTTATCATTACTACTACTGAATACTTTACCAAATGGGTAGAAGTTGTTCCACTTTCTATTGCCTTAGGAAAAATGGTTTCTTTGTTCATCTTGAACCATATCATTTGTCGGTATGGTGTGCCTTTAGAGATAATCACTAACAATGGAGGTTAGTTTAAAAAAAAGGACCTTAAGCAACTCTTTAAGAAATTCAAGATAAAATAGCATTGGTCCTCCATTTACTTCCTGTAAGGAAATGGACAAGCAGAGGCTTCGAATAAAACCATTCTCAAAATCCTTCATAGAACAGTTCACAAGAATGGTAGAGATTGGCACCTTCAAATAAATCCAGCCTTATGGGCTTATAGAACAAGTATTCATACTCCAACGGGGGCTACTCCTTTTTCCCTCACTTATGGTGCTAAAGCATTTTTATCCTTAGAGGTAGAGATCCCTTCACTTAGAGTCTCTCTCAAAGGTTTAGTGACAGATGAAGACTACTGTGCCATGAGGTTGCAAGAACTAGAACTTCTAGATGAAAAGTGTAAAGCATCTTTTGATCACATGAGAGTTTACCAGAAGTGTATGACCAAAGCATTTAACAAGAAGGTTTGCCCTAGAGAATTTCAAGTGGGAGATCTTGTCTTGTGAGAAAACCCTAAGAACCAACAACATAGAGAACAAAAGGGGAAGTTCAAACCTAATTGGCTTGGACCATACATTATTACTGCTACTTTTGGGACAGGTGCTTACTATCTGATGAAAAGGGGGAACAACTCCCTGATCCTATCAATGTGTTACACCTAAAGAAGTTCTATCCATGATGCCTATTCTATCTGGGGGCATTCTTTGTACATATTTTATGATCCTGAAAAAAATTCCAAAAAAAAATTCATATATGATGCTGAAAAAATCCTAAAAAGCATAAAAAGTCCTAAAAAATACAAAAAAATCAAAAAAATTACAAAAACTTCAAAAAAAATAGAAAAAGTGTCTTGGTGAAAACCTAGAAATAGGTGCCTTGGTAGCGAAAATACAAAAAAAAATTTATAAAAAGTCCTAAAAAAAAATTGCAATAAAATCCAAGTGGTGAAAACCTAGAAACGGGCACTACTTGAGGCCTTTGCACCCTTGTTTCTTAGCATGCGTCCTCGACACTCAACCTTTCTCCATCATGCCTTGTCCTTGAAGCCTTGGTTTGGAATTGGTCTTTTTCTTTGTCTAGGGGGCATAATTGTCTTCACTTTGGTCTCTAGGATGCGTTGGTCTTTAGGACATCACCCAAATGATGTTTTTCAACACCCCAAACTATGTTTTTCAACACTATCCCAGCGTCAACTGTTTCTCAACACTTATCAGTTATCCACTGGTAGATGTGAAACCCAAAGTTTGACTCTATGACCTACACACACGCACTTAAACATTTGACTCATTGAGACATGATTGACTTTATTGCTTTGTGTATTGTCGATGATGATTTCTTTGATGAGTGTTCTCTCCCTAAGAAGTTTTCAATTATGCATAGCTAAAAGACTGAGGGCATGAGAACATGTTTTATTGCTTTTTCTGCTTGTGGGTATATTTTGTTGGTCCTAACTATCATTATCATTTATGCTTGATCCACTTGACACTTAAGATCTACAAAGTATTACCCTTGACTGTTTTATGTGAGTGCATGCTTATAGCCATCTTGACCTTCTTATGTCCTGATGCAAGCATAATCTCGCTATAGCAAACTTAGGTAATCTCACTGCACTAGTCATCTTGACCTACATGTCTTTGATGCCTAGTTGGGATTCCCACATATCTATCTGATATAGATCATGTTCATATACCCATAGTCATACTAGTGAGTATTGTATGATCTTATGAAACTACCAATAAAAGCTCGATGATGATTATTAGATGTCTGTTGGCGTTGTGACCTTGCAAGTCAACCACTTTTCATAGTAGCTTGCATTTTTAGGTTCATGTTAGATTATTCTTGTATCTTGCATATGGAGAGAGCTCTCCTTTTATCTTTCATGGACATGTCGGTCAACTGCACTCACCTTTCCTTTTCTTCGATCATGTCTTTCACTCCTTGTCTTTTCATCACATCCTTTTCCTATCAATCACAAGGGGTTAATCTTATCATCATATCTATATCCTAAAAGAAATCATTTTCAAAAACATGAGTCTATATCATACACATGAGAATTAAACATACATCTATGAGAGAGAATATACATGAGCATTTATACCATACATTTTGAGCAATATGAAAAGACAATATAAAAACTAATACATCCATCACAAGTGAGACAAATACATAGATACATTGCAAATTCAGTAATCTCATATATATATAACAATGTCATGATACAATATACAAAATATGAGATCCCAAAATCTGGATCAAAGTCTCATGATATGTAAACATTTAAAAATTCTAATCCTAGCTCTGGCTAGCACCATCATGTGGAGCTAGTGGAGGAGGAGGTGGTGCTACATCTGGTACCATATCAGATCTCCCAGCTATCATAGAATAGGGAGGTTCTCTCTGACCCTCTGTCATAGCCTAAATGTAGAGACCATGATAGTATGTGGCTCGCATTTCCTCTCTCTATGACTCTGCAGTAGCCGCATGTATAGCCCTATCTCACCGCTCGAGCTCAGCTCTTAGATCCGTTAGCTACTGCTCTTTGACCACTATGGTGATGCATAACTATTGCATCTCCATCTCCAGAGCCTGGATCCTGGCTCTCAGGTCCTCTCCCCCTGTAGGCTAATCCTACCCAGCACCTGATCCTCGGTGAGATGGCCTCGCTATGTCATCTCCCTCATCTCTAGAACCCTGTCCCCATGGCCATTTTCAGCCACCTAATCGAGAGATCTATCCTCTCTCTCCTCTCCCTCTCCCTCTCCCTCCTCCACCATCCCCTCCATCTCCATCATCACCATCATCTCCCTGAGCTTCTAGCTGTGCATTAGGTACCATGAACCTAGGAAATGGAGCTCGCTACCGCTCTGCTCTGTAGGTTGCATCAGCCCCTACATCTACCATGTCTGGGAGATAGTCCCATGGCTCTCTCCATATGGCTTTTGTATCCTATACTGCCTACTAGTAATCCAGCATTGATAGCCAACCCTGACCCTCATCATCCCTAGCCCGAGCATATGTAGTAGTCTCTGTAGACACTCTCTACTGTTGCCTGAACTGCCTCCATACTTGAGTAATAACAAACCGCTCCACAATGTCTAGGTGTTGACCTACCAGTGGTCAGCTACATAGCATATAGCTCAACTCATCCTCCGCATCACCCCATGACTCAACCTGTCTATATGGTCGCCACTAGAAGGAGGTGAGCTCATCCAGTATCCTCCTATAGTATGTCACATCTTTGTTGTGAGGCTGTGACAAGAATCCTACATATCTATAGATAAAGGGATGTCTCCTATCCCTTGGCTGTACATGTGGATGCACCACAGTGATGTGCTCCCATGCCCACACCTGTGCTAGAATAGCACCACACGCCCATGCCCTACTCTCACAATACATGATCTCATGGAGCTCATGGTACATATCAGTGAATATGGGTCGGCCCCATGCCATCTATCATGGATGTGCTACTAGATCTACTAACAATCTACCCCTTCCTAGTGAAAAACCCTTCTGACTCCTGTTAGTGATAAGGGCCTGTGCAATAATAGAAGCAACAATACACGACACTGGGAATTCTCTACCAAAATCATCCATCAATCAATCCTAGCCGATGTGTCTGTCTATAATAGTGACATCCTGGAACATGCCCTGGATGGCCTGTCATCCCTCGGTAGGATCTTGATCATAGTATACCTGTGCCAACAAACAATCATGTCAATTTCTATTATATGGAAACTTTACATCTATGACTATCTATAAACATGATTATACTTATAGGATCGCCATAGCTAGGCACTCAAAGAATCTGATAGACGTCCTCCAAAGTGATCGATGCCTCTCCAGTAGGCAGATGGAAGGTGTTTTGCTCGCTATGCCGTCTCTCGGCTAGCGTAGTCAACAACCCATGGTCAGCTCGAATGTGGGGCAACTTCAACAAGTAGCCAAAGCCCATCACCCTCAAGTCTGCTCAACTTGGATCATCCAGATCTCGGACATATCGTAACCCAGTAACCTTCAGCACTTTGATCAATAGTGCCAGAAAGAACTCCTGCAAGCCATCAATCCAAAGCCAGATGTCAGAACATATCTTGATGGATGTCTAAAATCAGTACAAGATATCTTAAGAACACAAAACATTGTCAGGACCCATGTCATTTTGCTCAAAAATATTATAACATGTTATTTTTCTATACTGTACGATATTGTTTTTTGACTAAGTATCATGTGATACTTTGACCAATAGTAGTACGATGATATCTGTTCCTGTGATACTTCACCTAGTCTCATATGATATTTCATCCAGTATCATGTGATACTAGATTCAATATCAGTGTGACATTATATTGACCCACGAAGAAAGTATCACATGATAGATACCCTCAAAGGGTGTGATACTTCTAAAGTATCATGCGACTTTTCGTACAAGAAAAATTTTGAAAAATTTTAAATCATTAAAAAAATGTTTTAAATGTATTAAATGCTCATAATGACTCAAAAAGGGGCAAGTTTTTCTGAAAACATACCGGGACACTATACTGTGGAGGCCAGTTGTGCAACCAGGTGCGCTCAAATTGATGCCTGTGAACCGGGACTGCTACTTGCTGGGCCATTTTCTCTCTCTAAGCTCTCAAAATTCTCAAATCACAATAAGTCAAATGATTTTGAAAATGACCTTTTTACCCCTTTTATAGCATTTTGACTTTTTGACCTAATTTTCAAAACACTTCAAAATTGCACAAAAATTGCACCCCTAGCTAATTTCGACATCCTGGATCCATTTTCGGACTTGAAATCAAAATCCAAGTTAATCTTCATAGTCAAAATCACATTTCAAAATTTATCCTTCTTCTGTGCAGTTGGCTGACCATTTGAGGCCTCATCTTTCAATCTTCATTGGGACATCTTTATTTCTTCATCCCCATCTCTTTCAACCTCCTAGTCTTCCATTCATCTTCATCCAATTCATCTCTCTGAGGTTTGACTTCATTTTTATCCTATATCTTTCTCAGTCAAACCTAGTCAAACTGGGGCATATCTTCACTACTTAATGGTTATCCTATCATCCTTCATCTTCGATTGTGATTTCTAGTGATTTGATCATCTTTATCAATTTTTTGTTCTCCTCTACCTAATTTCAATTTTGATTCTGAGGGGGCAGTACCTATCAACTTCAATCTTTGATTCAGCTTTATCATTCAGCTCAGCTTGAGATTTTTATTTTGAGACTTGATTATCACTTAACAGCAATGGTGTTGGTCTTGTCTTTCGATTCTTATCTCTTATTTTTAGACTTGATTATCACTTAACATCAACGGTGTTAGTCTTGTCTTTCAGCTTATCTTTGTCAGCTTTTGCTTATGCTTATCCTGATGTGGTCCCATCCGTCAAACACACATCTAGGTTGTTTTGTGATCCCAAATCTATCTCACATTTCAATTCCATTCTTTGACTTCATGTGATCCCGAGTCAACCTCACATTAGTCAAAGAGGGGAAAATGTATGTACCCTAAAATGGTCGCCTAGACTTTGGGCCCCCATTCAGCAATTTATCAAATCCCTGAATCAATATTTTCAAAAATCAATATTTTATCAATTATATCAATTTCCTTGATCAAATCTTATTTTATCATTTTTTATTATTTTCTATGGGCTAACCATTTTATCCTAAGTCTTTATTTATTTAAAAGGAATATTTCCTCCCCTTTTAATTAAAAAGCCCCCACTTTTTCTCTTATCCTAAGTTGCACAAATAAAGCATTATTCTTATTTTATAAAAAAGAGAAAAAGTATTTTTTGTCTTATATGGACACAAAAGTCAACTCTTATTTTCTCATTGGAAGATATTTGTGCACATGGATTGCTCCTCTTTTATGCTCCACTCTTGATTAAATCTTTTGTCTCTTAATCTCCATCATCCGTTGATTTTCATTTCTTATAAAAGAAGAGCTCTCTTCTCCATTTTTGATATATGCATCTTTTGAATACTAATGTTATGTTGTAGGTTTTCTAGGTGACTTTGGAGCTTTTGAAGATTTGGAGCATTCTTAGTTGCATTATCATGGCATTCATAGCTTCATATTTAGCTTAGTTTCTTTTATGCTTTAGATTTAACTCATCTAGCTTAATTAGGAGGCTTTGTAATACTTTCATTTCATAGCTTAGCTTTCATAGCTTGCATCTTCATTTCTAGCATCGCATTGTATTTCATTTTGATTCTTGAGGATATTGGCATTCTTGCCCTTGTCTTCCTTGAATCTCCCATTGTGTGGTTGACTAGCAAGGTCATAAGCTTTATAGCTCTAGTTGAGAGCAACCTTCAAATCCTTGCAACTCCATTCATAGGGAGCTCTAGGTCACTTTCTAAGGTTTCCAATTCATGGTTCCCTTAGATGTAATGACTTAGAGAAGTGCACTATTTAGAGTACACACTTGGTAGTATGATAAGAAAGTTTTGCATGATGGTAGATTGAATCAATATACTATTTGGATGGATGGAAAAAAACAAATATTGTTTCCTTTAGTAGAGAATTTTGAGGAAGCTTATTGTACTATAGTCAGAGTTTTCTTGGTTGATGGTAAAATGTTTTCAAGAGAAATGAAAGAACATAATGTTTATTTTTCTTTAATTCCAAGGAAAACTAAGAAACAAGATGAGTTAGAACATGCACCTAAATTTAAACCTTTGTTGACTGAATTTCATGACATCATTTCTTATAATATACCTGATGGTTTACCACCTATGAGAAGTATAAGTCATTGTATGGATTTGATACCTAGAGCTAGTTTGCCTAATAAAGCACGACATAGGTTAACACCTGATGAAAAGACTAAGTTGAATAGACAAGTCCAATAATTGCTTGAGAGAGGTTTGATTAGGGAAAGTTTGAGTCCTTTTACAATACCTGTTGTGTTAGCACTGAAAAAGAATGGAAAGTGAAGAATGTGCATTGATTCTAGAGCTATAAACAAGATAACATTAAAGTGCAAATTTATTTTGCCTAGGATGGATGACATAATGGATAGTTTGAGTGGAGTGAAGTATTTCACAAAGATTGATTTGAAAAGTGGATATCATCGAATTATAATTAGAGAAGGAGATGAATGGAAAAATCTTTTAAGACTAATGAGGGTTTGTATGAATGGTTAGTTATGCCTTTTGGTCTGGCTAATGCACCTAGTACTTTCATGAGGCTGATGAATGAAGTTCTGAAAATATTTTTGGGTAAGTTTGTAATTGTATATCTTGATGACATTTAGATATTCAGTAAGAGTAAGGAAGAACATCTTGAACATATCAGACAAGTATTGCAGAGATTGAAGGAGGAAAAGTTGATTAATTTGAAGAAATGTTCATTTATGAAAGAAGAGATTGTGTACCTTGTTTTTTTAATTTTAGTTGATGGATTGAAGATGGACCTTGAGAAAGTGAGAGCTATACTTGATTGGCCTACACTAGAGAATGTTGGAGAGGTAAGATCATTTCATGGATTGGAAAGTTTTTATAGGAAGTTTATCATAAATTTTAGTTCTATTTGTAATGCTATGATTGAAACCATGAGAAGAGATAAAAGGGATTTCAAATGGACACATGGAGCACAAAAGAGTTTTGAAACATTGAAACAAAGAATTGCAGAATTACCTACACTTGCTTTTTCTAATTTTAGTAAAGTTTTTCAAGTTGAGTGTGATGCTAGTGGAAGTGCAATTGGAGCTATTTTGAATCAAGAAGGAAAATTTGTAGCTTTCTTTAGTGAGAAGTTGAATGATGCTAAGAGAAAATATTCAGTTTATGATCAAGAATTTTATGCTATTGTTCAATATTTGAAGAAATGGAGACATTATTTGATGCCTAAAGATTTTGTGTTGTATACCGACCATAAAGCTTTGCAGTATTTGGGAAGTCAGAATAAATTGAATCAAAGACATATGAAGTGGGTTGAGTTCTTGCAGAATTTTTCCTTTTCATTGAGGCATAAAATTGGACAGTTAAATAAGGTTGCTAATACCTTGAGCCGAAGAAGAAGTTTGCTGATAGAGATGAAAGTTGAGGTACTTGGTTTTGATAGTTTGAAGTGTTTGTATGAAACTAACCTTGATTTTGTAGAATGTTGGAAAGCTTGTAAGGAACAAATACTAAGTGATAAGTGGACTGATTATTTCATTCAAAAAGACATGTTGTTTAAAGGAATTCAGTTGTGCATACCTAGAGGATCTATGAGAGAGAACATAATGAAGGAGAAACATAGTGGTGGACTTGCTCAACATTTTTGTATTGATAAGACTATGAATTTGATTTTGGAAAGATACTTTTGGCCACATATTTATAGAGATGCATATAGAATGGTTAGAGGTTGTAGAATTTGTCAAGTAGAAAAAGGAACTAGTCAGAATATGGGGTTGTATACATCTTTTCATGTACTTGATAGACCTTGGGAAGATGTGAGTATGGATTTTGTTCTTGGATTTCCTAAAACTCAAAGAGGTAATAATTCTATTTTGGTAGTGGTTGAAAAATTTTCAAAGATGGCTCATTTCATACCTTGTAAGAAGACATCTGATGCATTACATGTAGCTGAATTATTTTTCAAAGAAGTAGTAAGATTTCATGGTTTGCCTAAATCTATTTTTTCAAAAAGAGATACTAAGTTTACTAGTTACTTTTGGAGAACACTTTGGAAAAAGATGAATACTGATATGAAGTTTAGTTCTACATCTCACCCTCAGATAGATGGATAGACTAAAGTTGTGAACAAAAGTTTCAGAAACTTGTTGAGATATTTAGTTAGAGATAAGCCTGCTACTTGGGATTTAATTTTGGAATAAGAAGAGTTTGCGTATAATAATTCTATGAATAGAAGTACTAAAAGAACACCATTCAAGATTTTTACTATATTTCATCCTAAGGGAACCACTAAGTTGAGAGATTTTCCTACTGAGACCAAAAGAAGTGTTGAAGCTAAGGATTTTGCAGTATACATGAGAACTTTTCATGATGAAATTAAAAGGAATTTGGAGGACAGTAATCTAAAATATAAATAGAGAGCAGATAAGAGAAGGAGACATAAATCTTTCGAAGCTGGAGATGAAGTTATGAATCATTTGAAGAAGAACAGATTTCCAATTGGTACCTACATCAAGCTGAAAAATGAAAAAATTTGGACCTTGTAAGATTTTAAAGAAGTTTGATAGTGGAAATACTCATGAAGTAGAATTACCAGAGGACATGGATATATCACCTATATTCAACATTGCTGATATATTTGAGTACTTTGAATCAACTAATGAGGTAGAAGATGATTTGGATTATCCTAAGAAGAATAGAGACAATATTGAGAAGATCTTGAATAGTAGAGTGAGCAAGAGTACAAGAGGAAAAGACTACATGGAATACCTAGTTCAGTGGAAAGATAAGCCAGTTGAAGACAGTTCATGGATTACACAAGATGAGTTGGATCTTTATGATTTAGGTTAGAATATGAGCAGTGCCTAATGTGGAAATCACTTCTTCATTTACCCCAGGTGTCTGATGTAGGAGCATCTTGGGTCTTGAGAAATCTTGCATCACCAAAAATATTTCCTATTTTCATGTACCTATCTTTTGTTTGTTTTGTAGTCATTGTTGTTGTTGGTTTCTTGCCTTGTGAAGTTAATGCAGTTTTGAAGACCTATTATTGACCATTCTCCTAAGAGTGCACATCCTAATTCTTTTGGACCTAGAAGTTATCACCATTTTCCTTGGGCATCGATTTACCACCAATTTCGCATGAAATGTGTCGTATTTCATCTTGCATAATTCCGTATGAGGAAATTGGATCTTGCAAAGTTTGGGATATGTTCTTGGATCATGTGTGGACCTAAATATGGCTTTGTAGTGTGTTTTGTTAATTATTGCTTTAGTTTTGGTTTCTCCTCCTAAGTGGACCTATAATGTAATTAAATGCCATATTGGCTGACTTGTGGCTTTTCTGGCTATATATTTGGAGCTTGGGTTGATGTAGGAAGGGAGTTCTAGTTAGAAGATGGTAGTAGTAGAAGTAGAAGAGAATACAATATGCAAGTTGAGACTCTAAATCCATAACTCTCATTGTATAAGGCCGAAACCCGAAAGGCCTCACAGCCGGGCATGTTGAAAGATTTAATATAATTGCACTAGTGTTGTTACTAGTTTCTTGTCTCATATCCATTATGTTTTCACTAATTTCATGTGGTTTTTATATTTCTTCCATGTGTAACTCTTCGCAAAGCATGTTAGTAGGTTTAAGCAGTCTCAATTAACCTTGATTCTGCCTTCACCTTCCTTGCCCTTGCGTCAAATACACATTAGAACCATAAAGTGTTCCTTAAGGGGTCATAGGACCCCTTAAGACACATTAATGGTTCTAATGTGTATTAATCTGTTGATGTGTGTCATAAGGGTCTTAATGGGTACTAATGGGTCCTAGAACCCCTTATGACACATTTCAACACATTATGACATATGTTGACACTTTAGAACTGTCATGCCCAAAAGTTGAGCAAAACGCAACTACGAAATTTTTTCTAAAACCTACTAAACAACAACAAACAATCACACTATGTGACTAAGAAGAATTCACTAATTGGCACAAGACCCTATGTGCACGCTAAACAGTGCAAAGAGAAAATAGGCAACTAAAAATATTGAAGTTTCTGAAAACACCCCACAGGTCAAACCATACTAGGTTGACCATGTTTGACCAAGTTTGACCAAAATTCAAACCTTAACAAATAGCTCTAAACAAAGCTATAGGGTTCCCTAGACTACTAGCTTCGACTGGCACGCAAATCAAATAGTTGACTAAAAGTCAGCTAGAGTTGACCAAAAGTCAACCATCACCAAAATATGCACAACTAAGCTAAAAAGGTACAAAAATACAACTTGGAATACTTGGGCATGCATACCAAGGCATTTGACCAAGAGTTGACCAAAAAGTCAATTGTTCCCAAACATGTCCGACAAGGTTCTACAAGGGTTAAAATACTTCAGGGAGGGTTTGTGCATGCAAACCAAGGTTAAGTCCAAGGTTTGACTAATGTTGACTAAAAGTCAACTGTGCACAAAAGTCGACCTTCAAAAAAAATCTACTCCTAAAGATTATCGACTTAACTAATAAAATAATTAGTGTATTGAATCTAATATTTAAATAGATTAACTTATATAATTTAATTTTAACAAAATTAAATTAGTACATAATACTATAATTGAAACATATCTATTCTAACATTTATATCTATTTGAAAAATCCAAATTTTAGATAAGTATAATCTAATTTAGTTTAAACAATAAACTAATTTAATAAATATTTAAACTTTAAAATAATAAAACTTCAAAATACTTTTTTTTAGATTAACTATTCTAAATTATAAATTTACCAACTTCATAAACAAAATAATCACCATATTTATTTTGAAAAGAAATGATATAATAAAAATAATAATTAATATTAAATCTAGAAAACTAAAGTCAACTTAATAAAATAATGTCTATTTTCTAACTTTTATTATCTAGCAAAATATAAATAAAAACTAACTAAATCCAAAACTAATTAGTGAAAATGCTATTTACTTAGCATTTAAAATTTAAAATTTCTAAATCTATAAGATTTTTATCCCTTTCTTTTCTTTTTAAAAAAAAAACTAATTTATAACGGCAACCAAAAAAACAAGAAAGGAATAACTAACTTTTTAAAATATAAATATTCTATCATTTATAAATTAAAACCAACTGATACTTTTTAACTAAAACAAGGAGATTAAAAAGAAACATATACGAACCATTTTTTGCAAATAGTATATAACAAACTAAAATGGAAAATAAAACTAAACTTCTAACTTTTTATAAAAAAAAAATACATTTAAGTAAAACGAAATATAAAATTTACTTATAGATCTTGTTTTTAACTGAATCCCTTGCCTCATGTTTCTAGGGAGTTGTGAAGGGTAAGGAGCTAGAGCGCGCACGGTGAAGGGAGTGGGTCAGGGAAAAGCTTCCACCGCCCCTCCCAAAACCCCCTTAAAATATATATATATATATATATATATATATATATATATATATATATATATATATATATTTTTAAGCGCTCTGTACTTTAAACTAATCAATTTATTAGACATAATTTTTTTAAGCGCATAAGAGTATTTAACTCTTAAAGATGAGTAATATTTATATTTTATTTTTTTTAATTTACTGGTTAAAAAGAATTTCCTGAATATCAAAACAGCAACTATGAGGACATATATTTTTTAAAATTTAAATACATAAATGCCTTCCATAATGAAGGCTTAACGATTTGTAGGAAATGAATTTTCAAATTTAGCATTTTAATTTTTTTAATAATTTTCAAAAAAAAAATCTTAAGTACGAAATAATTTATTTCTCCCAAGAATCTTAAACATAACTAATTAATTTTGAATTTACAAATACAAAGCAAAACGTATGAATCATCAATTTAATAGTTTACTAATCTTTACAATACTAACAAAAATATAAACCTTAGCATCTATAAAGATATATATATGAGATCTTATGTCAAAATAATCCTATAATTCTATTTCACAAAATATCATAAAATTTCTCATTTATTTATTTCTAAAAATTTGAACATCTCTAACACACGGAATTTAAATGGAGAATACAATTTTTTGTTTTACATTGTCATAATGACCCAACTTTCCCAAATCCTTCATTTTTCCAATATAACTTTTCAAATAATTCTACAAACTCAAAAGTTTGATTACAAGGAATCCTAGATTCCAAATTTGTCATATACTTGAAATTAAATTTACAATAAATTTTAGAATTGGAATTTTCTCTAAGTCCACAGATCCTACAAGCCCTGCATCAACTGAGTACCTATATATGCAAGGTTGACCACGGAGGCTCACCTCCCAATCTAGGCCTTTTCAAGGCCACCCCCGAGCTAGGGGATCCAAATGAAATGGGGTACAAACAGACAACCATAGCATGAAAGAAACAAGCAAGACACAAAGACAATCAAATGATATTCCCAACTGGGTTTTACAAGGGGAAGGCCTCCAAAAGACCTTCTTGAAAATGGGGTAGAGGTGGACTACCAGGTGGAGAAGCCAAAACAAGATACAAATATCCCAAGCCACACATGGACTTGGAAAGACTATCTCCAAGAGATATGATCTAACTCTCCTTATGCCCCCCAGGTGCCCATAGGCCATGTTAGGCATCATGGGTATCATGGAACCCCATGTTTTATCCCTCCACACATGGGAGACTCTACACATCCTAGGTCTACATCCTACTACCCCCTTCAAGGTTACTCCACCTTCCCTAAGGTAAGTAAACCTTGAAGAAACCCATCCCAAAATGAAATCAAAAAGTAAAAACAACATTTTTACAAAACATAAATTTTACAACATGAACCATAAAAAGCCATGGACTCCATTAATGGGGCTCCAAGCTCAAACATAAGCAAGAACTAACAAAAATAGCACAAGGCCTACCTTGATCCAATCAAAGGTTGAAATCTTGAAAAACTTGAACTCCTTCCAAAGCTAGCCTCTTTCTTAAGCTTTTTCCAACAAGTGGTCTCCAAATCTAGAGAGTGGGTGATCAACTAAAACCTTACTCCAAGTCTCTCCTAAATAGGCAAACCTCCTAAAATCTAGGAGCCAATTAGAAGAGGGAAAGAAACTTCTATTCCCTTCTTCCCACTTGCCTCCCTTCACTATAAATGGAGTTGAATGAAAGTTTGGGAAGAAGAGAGAGGTTAACCAAAACCTCACAACTCTTCAATTTCGACCAAAATGAAAACCTTGACTTTAGAGGGGTCATAAATGAGTTTTAAGGCTCTTAATGGGTTGAAAATGACCTCTAACCCCTAAAGTATCAACCTAGGTAGCTAAAATTGACCCCAGTTAACCTATGGGAGCCCAAATGACTCTCCTAAACTCTACCTAAAGTTTATGCACGGATTTCTGGTCTTGGTTGACTTCTAAAAAATTTCCAACCCAAGGTTAGTTGATCCTACCCTAAGGTTACACCCTAATCAAGCCCCTTGACCCAAACAATAATAAAATACTTAACCGTGCCAACACTTAAGCCACAATTTGCCAAATTTGGCACATTTAATAAAACAAATGACATGGCTAATTCACATAGATATTAACTAATTTAATTACACACATGCAAACCACATTTACAAATAAAAGACTATACAACAAGGTCCACATTTCTTTTACAAAGAGGACCTTGGTATGCATGGTAAAAACATAGGTTCCAATACTGGATCCCCGCATATAGATCGATGGTCAACTTATCCTGCACACTCATTGCACACATCAGTAGGTCCAATCAACATGATATAAATACAATACATCATCAATACTACATGGTTTAAAACTATGTCTGTGAATCAATCAACTAAGATTAACTTTGGTTTCCGAGACCAACTTTTCATCACAATAGTTTTAAAACATCATATAACATCATATGTAATATAATCATAACTAAAACTTAATTAAAACATGTAGTATCTCGAGTGTGCCTTGATTACATAATCAGGTACCGAACATATAGTATAGGATTCAATAGATCCTCAAATACATAAGTGTCTCAAATAATCAAGTATGTCTGTGAAATAAGTACAAAAAATATGAAAAATAAAATAGTATAAATATGACTGTTTGATAGGCCTCACAAGAACCATAAAGTATTCCTTAAGGGGTCATAGGACCCTTTAAGACACTTTATGGTTCTAATGTGTCAAAATGTGTCAAAATGTGTCAAAATGGGTTGTAAGTGGTCCTAGGACCTTTTAGGACCCATTGAGACACCTTATGGCCCATTTTGATACATTAATACACTTTAGAACCATTAATGTGTCTTAAGGGGTCATAGGACCCCTTAGGTCACGTTATGGTTCTAAAGTGTATTAATGTGTAAAAATGGGTCGTAAGGGGTCCTAGGACCCATTAGGACCCATTAAGACCTCCTATGGCCTTTTGACACATTCACGTAGATTAGAACCATAAAGTGTGTCTTAAGGGGTCATATGACCCTTTAAGACACTTTATGGATCTAATGTGTATTAATGTGTCAAAATAGGTCCTAACATGTTTTAATGTGTCCTAATAGGTCTTAAAGGGTCTACAGACCCTTTAAGAAATTTTTTGGTTCATAGGACACTTTAAGATACTTTATGGTTCATAGGACCCCTTAAGACACATTAATGGTTCTAATGTGTATTAATGTGTCGAAATGGATCCTAATGTGTCATAAGGGGTCCTAGGACCCATTGAGACCCCTGATGACCCATTTTGGCACATTAAGACACATTAGAACCATAAAGTGTGCCTTAAGGGGTCCTATGACCCTTTAAGAGAGTTTATGGTTCTCATGTGGTATCTTGAAATGAGTCCTAATGTGTTTTAATGGTCCTAATTGGTGTTAAAGGGTCTAAGGACCCCTTATGACACATTAAGACACATTAGAACCATAAAGTGTGTCTTAAGGGGTCATAGGACCCCTTAAGACACACTTTATGACCTTCTAATGTGTAAATTAATGTGTTGAAATGGGTCACATCATGTGTAAATTAATGGATCCTAATGGGATTTAAGGGGTCTAAGGACATAAAATAATAAATGTAATCTAACATATACACACACACACACACACACACACACACACACACACACACTTTATACTTGAACATATTCTATTGAATCATCAAAGCATACATAATTGAACCAAGCATGCATAATTGAATCATCAAAGCATGTACACATCAAAGCACATGTACATTTAATTGAACCATCAAAGCATATATATTTAAGAACATGTGTGTGTGTGTGTATACACACACACACACACACACACTTGAACATAATATTTAACCATGATTTAGCACAAATAAAAGCATGTACATCATTTAGCATACATAACAACATGCGTAAAAGAATTTTATTAGATTACTAATTTACCATAAACTTAATCTAACTAGTAATCAATCTAGAACTAATATCATATAATTAATCTATCTAATTTATATTAAGGGAATGTCTTAATGGGACATACAGGTCATAATTATATATATAGATCAAAGTATTACTATCCAAGCATGCATAATTGAACCAAACATGCATAATTATATATAAAAGCATATCCAATATCCATTGTAACATCATTTATGAGTTCTAAGCTAAAAAAATACTTGAGTTCAATTGTGAAAGTATGAAAGCTATAAAAAACAAGTTTAGACTAGAGCTCATGATACATATAGTTTGGATCATCTCTCTCTTTTATTATCTCCAAAAGTTTTTCATGTTCTCCAATAGGCAACCTCCACTTTTGGTTGACACGTCCCCTTTTTGGAAATGTCTCAAATTGCAACTGTGTCACTATAACCAAATGACTGTAATCTATAACTTTTTGTCCTACCATGTATTCAATAAATTGAACACCATTTTGGTCTATCTTCATTTGCTGGTAATATGTTCCTTCAATGAAAACTAAAATAGTTGGATATGATTTTCCATTTCCATCTACAATTACTTCTAACAACTTATATTTTTCTTTGGTGCATCTTAGAAGATAATAATCTACACTTTCTACATTGTCAAGATCCACAACCATGGTAAAAATATCACTTGTACATGTGTACAAATTTTTATGCAATTTAAAAATTAAATAAAAAGATATAAATAATTTGATCACAACTTGTGATAAATTAAAATTAATCAAAATAATATACAAGTACATGTGCACACACCTATAACAACTAAATCAAAAACACATTCAAAATCAACTAAATATATAGGATCATGAATGTTTATGTCAGTGTCATCATCTTCATAAGGAGGCATTGTGATCAACTCCTTCATATCCCATTGTGAAACATATCCATTTGCAATATTCTCACGTTGACTCATTGGATTGTCCTCAACACAATCAACACAAAAAAATGATTTTTTCTCTTACTTGAATCAATGGTGGTTCGTATTGTCTTGTAGTCATTAGTTGATGTAAACTTATGATACCACCAATTATTTGATAATTGTAAGGATTGGATCGATCTATATTTGATACAAATATGAATAAAATTTAAAATTTGCACACATTAAATTAGATCAACAATTACATGATAAAAGTGAAAAACACATATGATCAAGAAAATTTTATATGTTTTTACGAAATTAAACTAAAATAAAGTTTACCTTTCACTTCCCAAAAATAATGTTTGTTGTATTGGGTGTCTCCACTAGAAAAATGACCTTGGCACCATTCAACAATTTTGTTTGCATTCTCTATCATGTTACATGTGTACAAAATGTAAATTTATGTGAACTAAATTAGTTTAAAGCAAATGGATCTAGAAGCTTCTTTCAAGCCATTATAAATAATTTCAAACACCATAAATACATGTACCTGCAAGTTCATGTTGGCGAAGTGCACTTTTTACACATGCTCCTACTCCATCATGCTCCCCTTTTCCATGGCCACTTTTAAAGAAGTTCTACAAAAACTTAAAAGTACATCTAGCATGTTGCATGGCTAACCAACTAAAAGCTTTTGTAGATTTAAATTGTCCTGCTCGATAACGTTGTATACACACATTTACATACATATACATACATAAGATATCATTTGAAAATATAGTTCATCACGTGTACAAATTTAATAACTTAATAAATATGAGAATGAAATTGAATTGAAATACATGTGTACTTACATGCACAACCATCAGACCGTATCCAATGTTGTGAAGCCTTTATCCCATGATTCACAAGATCTTCAAAAAACATTGCAAAACAATGAGCCACATAGCTCCTAACATGAACTATATCATCACTGATATAGAAATGAACCTCCTTGATGATATTGTGTTCATTTTGATCAATACTTTCTATCTCATCCAAATCAAATTGTGTGTGTCTATAGATCACTTGCACAAATATCGTAACTTGTTCAGAATTATAATATTGAACTTGAAGCTCTGATTGAGGGGAAAATGTATAGTTCTCAAAGAAATCGACAATTGAAAGAATGCAACCAGGTGGAAAATAATTTTTGAAATCATGAAACTGTTTAGCTTTCCATCATGCACCATGACAATGTTGGATATGTGGATATATCATAGTACAAAATCTGGTCATAAACTCAAGGTAGGTAAATTCACTCTCTTTCAATACTATTTTTTGGATTCATCTCCTATCTTAGTTAGGTATGTCTCATATTCAAATATTTTCCACAAAACTGGTGTTGAAGCATCAATATTCTCAATTTTCAGTGGAAATTCATGGGTGGCTGCAAGAAGTTGAGTTCCACTTTTGCCCAAAAAGTGGAAGTGTTTTCTCTAGTTTTCAAAATTTATGTCAATTGATGTCAAAATTTGAGGCACTTAAAGATTGAATCTTGAAAAACTTCAGTAATATAAAATTTAGTACCCGGAGTCTAGTTTTCAAATATGTAATTTATTTCAATACCCACATGGTATAAATTGAGTTTTAGTATGCATGTTTAAAAACCACTTTTTTAAAATATCTGTTTCAGGACCACACCTCACATGTGTACAACCAACCTTTTTTAAAGTAAATAAATGTATTTTGTGAATCCTTTTGGGAAAAGGTACCTGACACACTGAAGATTGATGAGAATTTTTTATCTTATTTTTTTATTGAATTTTTTTATTGATTTTTAATTAACTATAAAGTACATTTTCAAAACCTTTAGTGTACGGTCACCATAATTTGATGATAACTTTACTTTTTTTTAAAAAAAATAATTTAAAGGAAATTCTATGTAGATTAATGTCATATAACTCATTTTTCAAAAAATGTAAAATTAAAAAAGTTATTAAAGTTTTAGTTAACCTTAGTATTTCAAGTTTAGGTACCACATAGGCTTAATAAATATTGTAAAAATATTAAAATTTATCATATCACTATAAAATTTGTGTTTTTATAATTTGCACAATAAGAGCTAAAATGGATTTTCATTTTATCAAAAATTTCATTTGGGAAGGTGTCAAAAAAATTATGGCAAGGTAGAAATTTTATATTGTAATGTCTTAGCCATATTTTTGCAGGGCCAAGCATAGGCTTGGTCCCACCAAGCTTGTCCTGAACTAAAAACCAAGCCAGCGAGTATGATTCCCGCTCATAGTTTTACAAAACAAGTGCCATTTTTTAAAACTCAAAAAATGGGTGCCCATTTTGTGAAATTAAAAAATGGGCACCCTTTTCATTTAAATAACAGGTGCCTATTTCATAAAGATCCATTGTAACCAAAAAAATAGGACTGTGGGCCTGATCTCAATGATTGACAAATTTTCTATCATTTTTTTTACGATTCGTACCAGGAAAATAGAATATTTGGATCAACATTCTCTTCCTTTGTCTTGTTTTGGATTTGACATTCAAAAAAATTCATTTGAACTCAAATATTGGTGTAAAAATAGGATCAAACCAATGCAGAAAGAGGCTAAGGAAGGTTTTGATAGCTGAGGAGGTTGCAACAAATAGAGAGGGGGAGAAATGACAATGGGAAAGAAGAGAAAGACTTCAAAAATTGAATAATGTTGGAGCATAGATATCAACAATTGTTTTAGAAGAGGAGGACAATGAAGACACCATAATGGATGAAGAGGTTGAAGAAGAAAATTCATGTGCATCTTCTAATCTAGTATTGGATACAAGTATGTCTTCACATCCAAATGTAACTTATTCTGATAAAGAAGTTCATCAATTGCTAGAAGCAGGTTACAATTTAAATGATTTACATTTTATTCCTAAAAATAGATTAACAAATTTAATTACACATCAAATTCCACAAATTAGTAATGTTAATCATAGTGATAAAGGAACTAAAATTCAAACCCTGAATGAAATTGTAAATCAAACACCAATTCAAATTAAAATCAACAATGTAGATGTAGACATAGAAACATCGATTGAGAAAGAAACTCATTTGAATGATAATGAAATAAATGAATAATTTCAAATAAAAATGATCTACCAGACAATCTACATGGTTTGGTTTCATGGAGACAGAATAGGACACACGCGAGTAGATTGTTTAGACAATTTTTTTATAATAAAAAATTTGGATTTCAATGTCAATTAATGTTATAATTAATTAAAATATCTAAAATGTGAAAAGTGATGAAGAGGTTAGCCATTTCTGTGAAATCCAAGAAGAAGGATGAGTCTCTAAAATAATTTGTATCAATTGTTTCTAGTGCCTTTGACACAATTGGAAAGAAAAGTTGTTCTAAAGATAGTAATGCAACACGACGAGCAATAACAACAGCTTTAGTAAGCAAAACTAATACTCATAAAAAAATTATTTCAAACATAAGTGGATATCTTAATATTCATTGTAAAACTTTAACAAGAGCTGTAAAGAGAAGAGTTAACTTTGAAAGTGATTTGGAAAACCATTTATGGGCCTTCAGTGGCAGACTCTCGAGATCTGACATGAAACTTACTGGTGAAGTCAAAACTTTGATTGAAAAATTTTGGCACGATAATACAAGAGTATCCCCTAATGCCAGAGATGTTCTTAAATTAAGAATCGGTTCAAAAGTTTGTGATCCACATCCAAAACACCTTTTAGATATGCCTCAAACAAAATTGTATAAAAATTTTATAGATGATAAGGTGTTAACTATTAGTATTAGTCAAAGATCTTTTGAAAAATGTAAATCATGGTATGTGAGGATTAAAATAGAAAGAATCACCTGTTGTTGCAAAACTCATGTTTAATTTCATTATCATTATGATATTTTTTGATCTATACATTCTACTATGCATACTAATGAAATGTTGTAAGAATGTGGTATAAATATACCACCTGAAACTGTAAAGGAGTTTATATCAAATTTATTTTGTAACCAACCTAATGAGAAATTTTATCTTTTGAATGCATGTGTTTCTAGTGTATGTGATGTATGTGGCAATATTACATTATTAGATGAATGTTTGCATGAAAATATTTCATTTGATTTTGGACAACAATTAGTTGATGTACAAAGATTTAAAACTATTGAGTATCCATTGAACAATGGAAAAGTTGGGAAATAGTATGATCTAATAACTGAAAAACGTAGTGTTAATGCTTTTATGAATGAATTCAAGAGTAAGGTCATACCTAAATATGTGAAACACTCTAAAAATTCTAGATGGCTTGATGGAAAATTTCGCATATGCAAGAATACATTTCCAATTGGTAGTATACTTTCAGTCGTTGACTTTGTAGAGAACTACACGCTTGCACCATAAGATGAGATCCAACCACAATATTATAATATAGTGCAAGTAATATTTTTTGTTCATATTGTCTATAGGCATGCACCTGATAGTACAGAAGATGATTGAAAAATATTGAGAGAGTACCATTTCTATATGAGTGATAATAAGTTACACTCATTAGAGTTTGTCCATTATTGCTTTAAGACCTTTTATGAAAATTTAAGGGAGAGGGAAATTCATATAACACAACATCTAATATGGTTTGATAATTGCACAGGGAAATTGAAGAAGTCTAGAATATTTTATTGGTTGAGTAGGGCACATAAGATAATAAATATCTAACATATCTAGAGTTTTATTGAGGCTGGACATGGGAAGGGAGAACATGATAGTTCTAGTGCATGTGTTAAGAGAGCCCTATGTAGAGAGAAATGCAAATTTGAGGAAAAATCAAAATTTAAAGATGCACATGCAATTTTTGAATGTTGTAAAACAAGTTTGTCTATAGGATCAAGTCAGAACTCTACAATCAGACATTTTTTCTAGCTAGTTGAAGAGAAGAATATCCTTTCAAGATATGATTGTAGTACAATCAGTGGATCAGCTAAATGACATTCATTTAGGAGTTCTAATTCTAACACTTGGACTATATGGACTAGGGAGCTTGCATGTTTTTGTCAATTGTGTGTTGGAGGTGAATGGGAAGAATTCAAGAATACATAATGGGTTAAAGAATGGAAACAAAAATCTTTAACACCTAGTGAGACACAAGACGAAGATGATATAATAAATGAAGATCTGGATCATGCCTTTGCATCAGAAGATTATAATCATGTCTCAGATCTCATACAACCTGGTAATTTAATTCAATTTATTGTAAAACTTTAAATTATATTAGTTACATGTGTATATCATATAATTTATGATTATATTTGAATTATAAACCTTTAAACAAGTTTTATTTGTGCATGTACTTAATTTTGTTTTGTAGGACATGTGTATGTTGTTGTTGCACTTGAGGATAATAAAGAGTAGAAAGAGTATTGGTTAGCTCAATGTATAGAACCAAAGAAAAAGTTGATATGTCATCAAGTAAATAATGGTGATTTTTAGTATCCAATTAGATTTGTTGTGGTAGTTGGTACATGGCTATGCAAATAACTAACAAGAAGAAATGGTTTACCATCTTTTGAAAACTACTAATTAGAAAAGAAGATTATGCACTATTCCCATTTGGTAGTGACAAAAAATATCAAATTGGAAAGATACAAAGGGAGACCAGCTAATAAATTATTATGGACACTTTCAATAGAAAAGCATGAGGCAATCATAGATGCATTGTAGAAAAGAGAGGATGTTGATGGTACATTAGGTTGAGTCAAATTTATACATGTAAGTTTTTGTTCAATTTATCATATTTTTATATGTTTTTCTATATATAAATATAGATATGTCTTCTTTGAAGTGTCATAATTTATAATTTAGAGATATATCTTTGAAATAAATTAAAATTGACTTTAAATGAACTTACAGTATAAATTCTAACATTTCAACATTTATTTTTATGATGCAGGATGTTTGGAAGAACATAGACATGAACTATTTATGCACTACAATGCACTCTTGTATTCATTTAATTTTGGTTTTGTAATTTAAGTTCATGAACTCACTTTTATTCATCCAATTTTGTTTTAAATATTTAAGTTAAATTCATATTTTTATTCACCTAATTTTGTTCTAAATATTAAACTATGCACATTGGTCAGATTATGTTCACTTAATAGATTATGATAGATTTATTTGTGCATTCATAAATTCATTGTTCAAATTAATAGATCTCATCATTAGATAGATGGTTTTTAATAGTTAATCAAAGTCAATAAATTACTTGTAACATCAATATTTTTCTTGTCAATTACATTATTTTAATCTAGATCTCATTGAACTATCTATAGATGGTTTTTAATAGTTAATTATCAAAGTCAATATTAAGTTTGTAACATCCATATTGTTCTTGTCAATTACATGTATTAATAGATGTCATTTTTAGATAGATGGTTTTTTTTATAGTTAACCAAAGTGTTCATATTACTTGTAATGTATCTAGATATTGTTCTTCTCAATTACATATGAATTAATAGATCTCATTGTTAGATAGATGGTTTTTTTAGGATATTGATAAATTTAATTATAATTGATAAAAATGATCATATTACATAAGCTCATATATATCTACATTCAAACCACTATTTGAAAAAATTATGAAATAGGATTAAAAGTCCATGACTAAGATAAATAACATAACAAGTCCTAAAATAATTTACAGGTATCATAATGTCCATCATATCAACTCATAATATATACAATAACAAAACAATGTCCAACTCTAAAGGTAAGTTCAAATACAATATATGATAACAAGTGAACTAGTATGTAATGCAAGTCCTCCTCTAACAACAAGTAAAAATAATATGACAAGAAGTCATCATAACACAAGTCCAAATAATCATCATCATAACATGAGTCCAAATAGTCATCATAATCTAACTCTACTCATCTAGCTGATCTGCAGTCCTCTTCACTCCACATGAAGAGAACTATAATGCATCAACATGCTTTGTCTAGTCCTGAGTACCCTTAGTGGGACATGAAAGTCCTCCCTCAGCTACATCAAAAGTGGATGCAACCATGTCCTATAAAAACATTTAAAGTACAAATTTTTAATAATTAGGTGTAAAAGATCTAGATACACAATGGACATTGAAAAATTACTTTTAATCATGACCTCAAAGGATATTGTCAATGGCTACATTTGGCTTAATCATGTATCCATGCAAAGACTCATGGTGGTGTTGACCTAGATAACATATATAAATCATGAATCAAACTTATGGGTATATGCACAAAGATGGGGGACCAAAAAGATGCCACTTTTCTTTTCGGTCCCAAATCACACATAGTGTGTACACACAAAAGGCCATGCATCCTATAGGGCACACACCCTATGGGTTGGGTTTCCCAAGCCTTAGGCTTGGGAAATCCAAAACAAAGCATGTGTGCCAAATAGGGCACACACCAAATAGTCCATGCACTAAATAGGGTGCACACACTTTGTAAAACACCAAATTTCCACCCCCATGCACCCTATGCAAAGCCACAAAAGTGTAATCCATAATCTTGCATAGCACCTGCACCCTATGAAAAACTAGGGAGAGAGAGAGAGAGAGAGAGAGAGAGGGTAATCTATACAAATATAACATTTAAGTATAAGTTTGATTTATTTAATTTCTTATAATTTAAGTTATATTTGTATAAATTATAAAATATAATACTTCCAGGATGTTTGGGATAGGTTCCAACTTCATAGGAGTTAAGATGTAGATTCTAGATTTGAAAAATTCCAGACTTAGCCAAATTTTAGGATTTAGCAAGCCTTCACATGGGTTACCTCCCACAATCCATCATGGATTTCTAAGGTCAAACTGAAGCTGGGAAAAGGATTCCCAAAGGGTTTTAACTCATTTTACCATAAATCACTTGGTTTTGACCCCATCTCTATGAAAGACTTAGCTTATCTCTCACCCAAATCTCTCTCTCTCTCTCTCTCTCATCACCCTCTCTCTCCCCCTTATCTATACTCTCTCTTTCATTACCTCTCTCTCTCTCTCTCCCTCCCATACTCTCTCTCTCTCTCTCTAGAGAGAGAGGGTAATGAAAGAGAGAGTAGATAAGGGGGAGAGAGAGGGTGATGTGAGAGAGAGAGAGAGAGAGTAGATAAGGGGGAGAGAGCATGATATGAGAGAGAGAGAGAGAGTATGGGAGAGAGAGAGAGATAGATAGACAGACAGAGACAGACAGATAGACAAAGCATGATATGAGACAGATAGACAGACAGAGATAGAGACAGAGAGAGATAGAGATAGATAGATAGATAGATAGAGAGAGAGAGAGAGACAGACAGACAAACAGACAGACAGAGACAGAGACAGAGACAGACAGAGACAGAGAGATAGAAAGACAGAGAGATAGAGAGAGACAGAGATAGAGAGAGAGAGAGAGAGAGAGAGAGAGAGAGAGAGAGAGAGAGAGAGAGAGATTTGGGTGAGAGGTAAGCTAAGTCTGTCATAGAGATGGGGTTGAAACCAAGTGATTTGTGATAAAAATGAGTTAAAACCCTTTGGGAATCCTTTTGCTAGCTTCATTTTGACCTTAGAAGTCCATGATGGATTGTGGGAGATAACCCTGCCGAAGGCTTGCTGAATCCTGAAATTTGGCTAAGTCTGGAATTTTTCAAATCTAGAATTTGCATCTTAACTCCTATGAAGCTGGAACCTATCCCAAACATCTTGGAAGTATTATATTTTATAATTTATACAAATATAACTTGAAGTATAATAAATTAAATAAATCAAACTTATACTTAAATGTTATATTTGTATAAATTACACACACTCTCTCTCTCTATGACTTAAATAGGGCACACACCTTATGGAAGTCATAGATTTCAATAGGGTGAATGCCCTATAGCGCACACGCCCTATTGAAATCTATGACTTTCATAGGGTGCACGCGCTATGAAAGTCATGGATTTAAATAGTGCACACACCCTATAGGGTGTGCACACTATAGGGCATGCAGACTTTGTAAAGCATTTGAATTTACCAATCCTAAGGCTTGGATTTGCCTTGGAGATCCAACCCAAAGGCTTGGATGATTGAAATAGGCTTGAGGTGTGTTTTGCAGCAAACATAAAAAAAATGACATCTTTTTTTGTGTGCTCCTCATCAGGTTTACTTGTGGCCGAAGAATGTAAAAATTAGATGATGTGATATTGCAGATCTCTCTGTTAGCTATCTAAGCATATAATTTATTTTCAATTCTGATTATGTTAAGTTTTCCAACTCTAATTTCTTTTGTGTGTGTCTATTTTTTGTAAAAAACTAACATGCAGTATTTAGGGCATAGATTTTGGTTGGTTCATCAAATTTTGCAACAAGTTACATTTTTAGAAACTAGACTCCATTCTACACACTTTAAAAAAAAAAATTTGATTTTCGATTAGTTTTAAATGATTTCTAAGGGGAGCACATAGAAATTTCATGTTTTCAGGATGTGTGCACTTCGTAAATTCATCAAAAATTATACATTCATCAGAAAATTACCAAAAAAATTTGGGATAAACTACATGGTTTTAGCTAACTTCTCACCAGAGTGATTAAAAAAACTCAAAAAAAAAGTTAACATTTTAGGGGGAGCACACCAGACGCTATGTTATGCTTTTTGGACAAAAAATAGGACCACTTTTTGTGCTACCCCCTTTTTGAGGGCCTTAATCTGCACCATTTTCAAAATAAGTTAGTAGTTTAGGAACTAGATTAAGAGTATTACAACTCTTGTTTTTGTTGCATCTTAAAATTTTGAGTCTAACTATCTTCAATTTCTTGTTAAAGTTTAGAGTTTACTGATTTTAGGAAAAAAGTGGCATCTTATACCCCCTTTTTGGTCCCCCATCTTTGTGCACTTACCCTTATAGTACATATACATAAATTATAAAGTTTATATAACTTGACTATAAATTTATGGAATAAAAACATGTACATTACCTATGTGTGACACATAGCTAATGTCATTGATGAGTCAAGACATAAATGTGATTGTGCAACATGAGACAATCCAAAAGCTTACAATTGCAAAAAAATGAGTGCGAGTCAAAGTTGTACATAAATTAGTAAGATATAAACACTTAAAATTAATAAATGAAAAACATACTACAAGTATGTGCAGGTGACTCTCGAAGACTGGTGGTGCAGAGAATGAAGGACTGCCAATCTCAGTGGTACATGAGAGACCCAAAAAAATCACAAAAATATGTCAAACACATTATCAATTAAAGTTTATTTTGTTTAAAGTTTAAATGTATCAAGATCAAAGTGCATATCGTGAATGGAGCACCGAGATGTGGAGGTGTCGATGTCATATGATGATGGCTAATGAATGATGGAGGGTCAACCCTCTTCTGTTCACAAAAAAATTCACATGTTATGGTTCATAATTGATGCAGGAGCATCCTGGGTGTACAAGCAATCTTGCATCAACCAAAAATATTTCTGGTTTTGTTTTCAATAAGGGCTATCTTGTGCAGAGTTGCTATTTATGGAAACTTACTATTTTTAATAAGTTGGTCATACAATCTCAGAATGTTCTGATTTCTTCCCTGGAGGTTCATTTTGGTTATATCAGTCTGCCAGTAAAGTTTCATTGACAGATCAAGTCTAGCTTTGGAGATATTGAAGATTTTTGGTATTGGCAGCAGGGTACAAAAACTTTGAACTCAGTTTTGAAGGCTTTAGAGGCCCCAAATGAGGTTGATACTCCGGTTGATTGGAGCTTGCGTGAGTTAGGTGATGTAGAGTGCTTCGTGTCCTTTTTGGAATGGAGTCATAATAGTAAATCAGGTCAACTGGTGATGACTTATGATCTTCGAAAGTTGGGTCACCTGAAATGGCAGAAAATGATTTTCTTTCAAAATTTTCTGTTTGGGTTTCAAAATTTAATTTGAGCCAAATTTGATGTAATAAATTGTAAAATAAAATAATTCTAAGTTTGGTCGGCCCTATTGGCTAAAATTCTGGAACCTTCCCAAGCAATGGAAAATTGTCTATATAAGAAAGGTTGTAGTATTGTCTTAGGCAATTTGGAGCAATTTTGGGTAGATCTGGGTAATAATTTGAGGCTTTGTCCTATAGAATATTGTAAGGAAAAATTCCCATGTGGCTTTGCATATTGTAATTTTGAAATTTGTAATTCCACATTTGTGGAGATAATAAGAAGCCCATTTTTTGTTCTTGCAAATTGTTGTTGTTTCTCTGTTTCTATTATGTGTCTGTGGTATTAAGGGGAGCACCCTTCATCAATTGGTATCAAAGCAGGAGTTCCTAAGTGTGTAAGAAGATTGCTACCTATATGCACCCTAAAATGGTCACCTAAACTTTGGGCCCCCATTCAGCAATTTATCAAATTCCTGAATCAATATTTTCAAAAATCAACATTTTTCAATTATATCATTTTCCTTGATCAAATCCTGTTTCATCATTTTCAATTATTTTCCTTGGGCTAACCATTTTATCCTAAAATATTTATTTATTAAAAGGAATATTTCCTCCCCTTCTAATAAATAAAAAGCCCCCACTTTTCCTCTTATCCTAAGTTGCACAAATGAAGCATTATTCTTATTTTATAAAAAGAAGAAAAACACTTTTTGTCTCATATGGACACAAAAGTCAACTCTTATTTTTCCATTGGAGGATATTTGTGCACATGGATTGCTCCTCTTCCAAGCTCCACCCTTGATTAAATCTTTTGCCTCTTAATCTCCATGGTCCATTCCTTCTCATTTCCTATAAAAGAAGAGCTCTCTTCCTTATTTTCATATGCATTTTTGAATACTAATGTTATGCTGCAGGTTTTCTAGGTCACTTTGGAGCTTTTGAAGATTTGGAGCATTCTTGGCTTACATTTTACATGCTTTCATAGTTTATCTCTTGCATTCTAGTTCCATTATCATGTCATTCATAGTATAGATTTCCTTTATGCTTTAGATTATTTCATCTAGTCTAATTAGGAAGGATTTGTAACACTTGCATCTTTCCTTTCATAGTTTAGTTTGTACTTTCATTTCCATAGCTTAGCTTGCACCTCTAATTTATAGCTTGCATATTCATCCTAATCTAGTTTGCATTTGCATTTCATAGTGATTCTTGAGGATATTGGCATTCTTCCCCTTGTCTTCATTTGAATCTCTCATTGTGTGGTTGACTAGTAAGGTCATTAGCTTAATAGCTCTAGTTGAGAGCAAACTTAAATAATCTTGCAACTCCATGCATAGAGAGCTCTAGGTTACTTTCTAAAGTTTCCCATTCATGGATTTCTTTGGATGTAATGACTTAGAGAAGTGCACCATTTGAGTGTGTACACTAACTACGAGGCAGTTTGCACCAGGACCATGGGTTATGGTTTCTGTGTAGAAAGATTGCTGACTGTGAGGTAGTTTGCACCAGGGTCATGGTTAGGGTTTTAGTGACACGCATGAAAATGCCTCCATGAAGGGAACGTGGAAGAAGAGCTGGCATTATGACACCTGAGGTTAGAGAGCTCTAGAGACAAGTGTGAGCATTGCAAGAAGAGATTCACAGATGAATGAATCTTAATGTCAGAGATGAAAGTGAGGATGAAGCTGAAGAAGGAAATGATCATCAAGAAGTAGAAGTCTAAGTTTTGAACCAAGAGGAAGAAAGAATTTTCTGGGCCATTTCCAAGATCGAGAAGAGACCTAAGATCAAGGTTCCTACATTTTCAAAGAATCTTAACCCAAAGGAATTGATCGACTGGATCAATGAATGCAAAGAATATTTCAAGTATGAAGATATTGAGGATCCTGATAGGGTCAAGTTTGCGAAGGCTAGACTGAAGGGTCATGTGAAGATCTAGTGGAAAGAGATTCAATTGGAGTGAAATAGAAGAGGAAAGGATAAAATTACAAGATGGGATCATTTGGTTGATAAATTGAAGTGACAGTTCATTCCTGTCGATTATGAGCTTGACCTAATAAAGAAAATGCAAAGTTTGAAGCAAGTGGGAAGATCTGTTCAAGAGTATACAAAGGAGTTCTATCAAATCCTCATTAGAACAGGCTATGCAAAAGCAAATAAGGAGAAAATTTTTTGTTACCTTAATGGGTTGAGGCCAAGCATTCAGGAGGAGTTAAATTTGGTTTGAATGAATAGTATTGAAGAGGCATACTAGTTTTCCCTAAAAGTAGTGGAAAAGCTGAACAAGAAGTTTGAGAACAGACAAAGCGGAAGAGGTCATGATTGAAGATCTGGTGGATGGTCATATGGAGATCAAAATGAAGATTTGAAAAAGCAGGATGAGGCAAGTAACAGTCAAAATTAGAGAGGAGCTAATTTCAATCGTTTCCATGATCTGAATAATATAGATTAGATATGAAGAGGAAGAGGATAAGGATCTAGAAGAGGAGGCTTCCATGGAACATGTTTTCACTGTGGAGAAGGTCATAGGGCATTTGAATGTCCTCAACACCAAGGAAGGATAGATAGGGAAATAAATGCCAAGCTAGAGTTGTACATGTAGATGAAGATGTCAGATCGTCACATTTTGAAGATGTTGAAAGAGGAGAAACTCTGATTAACAGAAGAGTCCTGTTGAGTGGTGAGAATGAACCTGAACAAAGGAGGAGCTTGTTTTGCACTAGGTGCAAATGTGAGGGTAAGTGTTGCGATGTGATTATTGATAGTGGTAGTACTGATAATTTGGTGCCAGAAGAGATGGTGACAAAGTTGAAGCTCAAGAGGCAAAAATATCCACATCCATATTGGGTTTTTTGGGTGCAGGATGACCACAAGGTCATGTCAGTGAACAGTGCCTAGTGAAATTCAAGATCAGCGGGTACCAAGATGAGGTACTATGTGATATCATATCTATGGGTGCATGTCATATGTTTTTGGGTAGACCTTGGCAGTTAAACAGGTGTTCTATACATGATGGTCGTGTGAATACCTATTCCCTAATAAAGGATGGAGTGCGACATAAGCTAAAATCATTGAATGAAATAGAAGAAAAGGTATGTGGTAATGCAAGAATAACTTTTTTTGATAGAGGAAATTTCTTAGATGGTATGTGGCATGAGCATATGTGTTTTACCTTAATTCCAAAGGCTAGGAAAGAGGAAGTAGAAGATGTACCTGTAGAAGTTGCAAAATTATTGAATGAGTTTCAGGATATTATATTCGATAATGTGCCTGATGGATTACCACTAGTAAGAAAGATCAGTCATCAAATGGACTTGATTCCAGGAGCCAGTTTTCCAAATAAGGCAACATAGTGAATGACACTAGAAGAAAGTGAAGAGTTGAAGATAGATTTGAAGTTTAGTTCATCACATCATCCACAAATTATATATGGAAGTAGTCCTAGAAATGCATCTGAGTTGAGAAAGATAGATAAAGGAGAAATAAGCAGTGCTGAAGATGAGGATTTTGCAGAACATTTGAAGAACATCCATGAGGAGGTGAGAAAGCATATTACCAAGATGAATGTGTAGTGTAATGCTAAGGCAGATGAGAAAAGGAGGCATAAGGAATTTTAGGTTGGACATGAAGTCATGGCTCATTTGCAAAAGGAGCGATTTCTAGTTAGTACATATAACAAGTTGAAAATGAAGAAGTTTGAGCCATGCAAGATACTGAAGAAGCATGATTCAGGAAATGCATATGAGCTAGAATTGCCTAGTGAGCTGAATATTTCACCAGTGCTTAACATTTCAGATTTGACAGAGTATCATGAGGGAGGTGTTGAAGATGAGATCATAGCGGCACAGTGGAGTATTCCATCAAGTAGTTTAGATATAAAGGAGATTGAGGATATACTAGATAATCATGTTGGCAGAAGCACAAGGAACATGACATATGAAGAATATATGGTCAAATGGAAAGGATGACCTGTTGAAGATTCATCATGGCTGACAAAGGAGGAGGCTAACCATCTTGGTTTTCCTCTGCACACCTAAGTCGTGACAGGGTCACTTCTCAATTTACACCAGGTGTTTGATGTAGGAGCATCCTTGGTGTAAGAGAAATCTTGCATCACCCAAAAATATTTCTGGTTTTTTTTTCAATAAGGGTGCTCTTGTGCAGAGTTTCTATTTATGGAAACTTACTATTTTTAGTAAGTTGGTCATACAATCTTGAAATATTCTGATTTCTTTCCTAGATGTTCATATTGGTCATATTAGTCTATCAATAAAGTTTCATTGACAGATAAAGTCTAGCTTTGGAGATATTGAAGATTTTTTGTATTGGCAGTAGGGTACAAAAAACTTTGAACTCAGTTTTGAAGGCTTTAGAGGCCCTGGATGAGGTCGATACTTCGGCTAATTGGAGCTTGCATGAGTTAGGCGTTGTAGAGAACTTCGTGTCCTTTTCAGAATGGAGTCATAATTGTCAATCCGGTCAACTGGTGATGACTTATGGTCTTTTGAAGTTGGGTCACCTGAAATGGCAGAAAATGATTTTCCTTCAAAAATTTTGTTTGGGTTTCAAAAGTTATTTTGAGCTGAATTTGATGTAATAAATTGTAAAATAAAATAATTCTAAGTTTGGTTGGCCCTATTGGCTAATATTCTGGAACCTTCCCAAGTGGTAGAAAATTGCCTATATAAGGAAGGTTGTAGTATTGTCTTAGGTAGTTTGGAGCAGTTCTGGGTAGATCTGGGTAATAATTTGAGGCTTTGTCCTATAGAATATTGTAAGGTAAAATGCCCATGTGGCTTTGCATATTGTAATTCTAAAATTTGTAATTCCACATTTGTGGAGATAATAAGAAGCCCATTTTCTATTCTTGCAAATTGTTGTTATTTCTCTATTTCTATTATATTTTTATGGTATTAAGGGGAGCACCCTTCATCAATTGGTATCAGAGTAGGATTTTTTGAGTGTGTAAGAAGATTGTCAGCTGTGAGGTAGTTTGCACCAAGACTGTGGGTTAGGGTTTCTGTGTAGATAGATCACCGATTGTGAGGTAGTTTGCACTAGGACTATCATTAGGGTTTCAGTGATATGCATGAAAATGCCTCCACAAAGGGAATGTGGTAGAAGAGTTGGTGTTGTGACACCTGAGGTTAGAGAGCTCTAGAGCTAAGTGTGAGCATTGCAAGAAGAGATTTGTAGAGGAATGAATCTTAATTTCAGAGATGAAAGTGAGGATGAAGCTGAAGAAAGAAATGATGATCAAGAAGCAGCAGTTGAAGTTTTGAGCCAAGGGAAAGAAAGGCTTTTCCAAGCTATTTCCAAGATCGAAAAGAGACCTAAGATCAAGGTTCCTACATTTTTAGGGAATCTGAACCCAGAGGAATTGATCGAATGGATCAATGAATGTGAAGAATATTTTGAGTATGAAGATATTGAGGATCCTAATAGGGTCAAGTTTGCAAAGGCTAGACTAAAGGGTCATGTGAAGATCTGGTGGAAAGAGATTCAATTGGAGTGAAATAGAAGAGGAAAGGATAAAATTACAATATGAGATCAGATGGTTGATAAATTGAAGTGACAGTTCATTCTTGTCGATTATGAGCTTGACCTACTAAAGAAAATACAAAGTTTGAAGCAAGTGAGAAGATCTGTTCAAGAGTATATAGAGGAGTTCTATCGAATCCTCATCAGATTAGGCCATGCAGAAGCGGATAAGGAGAAAGTTGCCCATTACCTTAATGGGTTGAGGTTGAGCATTTAGGAGTTAAATTTGGTTCGAATGAACAGTATTGAAGATGTATACCAGTTTTCCCTAAAAGTAGAGGAAAATTTGAACAAGAAGTTTGAGAAAAAACAAAGCGAAAGAGGTCATGATTGAAGATCTGGTGGATGGTCATATGGAGATCAAAATGAAAATCCAAAAAAGAAAGATGAGGCCAGTAATAGTCAGAATTAGAGAGGAGATAATTTCAATCATTTCCATGATCAAAAGAATAAAGACCAAAGAGGAAGAGGAAGAGGACAAGGATCTGAAAGAGGAGGCTTCCGTGGAACATGTTTTCACTATGGAGAAGAAGGTCATAGGGCATTTGAATGTCCTCAATGACAAGGAAGGACATATAGGAGAAATGAAGGCCAAGCTAGAGTTGCACATGTAGATGAAGATGCCAGATTCTCACATTCTGAAGATGTTGAAAAAGGAGAAATGTTGATTAACAGAAGAGTCTTGCTAAGTGGTGAGAATGAACCTGAACAAAGGAGGAGACTGTTTCACACTAGGTGCAAGTGTGAGGGTAAGTGTTGTGATGTGGTTATTGATAGTGGCAGTACTGATAATTTGGTGTTAGAAGAGATGGTGACAAAGTTGGAGCTCAAAAGGTAGAAACATCCACATCCATATCGGGTTACCTGGGTGCAGGATGACCACAAGGTCATGGTCAGTGAACAGTGCCTAGTGAAGTTCAAGATCGGTGGGTACCAAGATGAGGTACTATGTGATATCATATCTATGGATGCATGTCATATGTTGTTGGGTATACCTTGGCAGTTTGACAGGTGTGATGTACATGATGGTCATGCGAATACCTATTCTCTGATAAAGGATGGAGTGTGACATAAGCTAAAACCATTGAAAGAAACAGAAGAAAAGGTATGTGGTAATGCAAGAATAATTTTTTTTGATAGAGGAAATTTCTTAGATGGTATGTGGCATGAGCATATGTGTTTTACCTTAATTCCAAAGGCTAAGAAAGAGGAAGATGTACCTGTAGAAGTTGCAGAATTATTGAATGAGTTTCAAGATATTGTATCCTATAATGTGCCTGATGGATTACCACTAGTAAGAAAGATCAGTCATCAAATGGACTTGATTCCAGGAGCTAGTTTTCCAAATAAGGCAGCACATAGAATGACACTAGCAGAAAGTGAAGAGTTGAAGATAGATTTGAAGTTTAATTCATCACATCATCCACAGACTATATATGGAAGTAGTCACAGAAATGCATCTGAGTTGAGAAAGATAGATAAAGGAGAAATAAGTAGTGCTGAAGTTGAGGACTTTGCAGAACATTTGAAGAACATCCATGAGGAGGTGAGGAAGCATATTACCAAGATGAATGCATAGTATAAGGCTAAGGCAGATGAGAAAAGGAGGCATAAGGAATTTTAGGTTGGAGATGAAGTCATGGTTCATTTGTAGAAGGAGTGATTTCCAGTTAGTACATATAACAAGTTGAAAATGAAGAAGTTTGGGCCATGTAAGATACTAAAGAAGCATGATTCAGGAAATGCATATGAGCTAGAATTGCCTAGTGAGCTGAATATTTCACCAGTGTTTAACATTTCAGATTGGACAAAGTATCATGAGGGAGGTGTTGAAGATGAGATCATAGCAACACAATGGAGTATTCCAGTAGGTAGTTCAGATACAAAGGAGATTGAGGATATACTGGATAGTCATGTTGGTAGAAGCGCAAGGAACATGACATATGGAGAATATCTGGTCAAATGGAAAGGATGACCTATTGAAGATTCATCATGGCTGACAAAGGAGGAGGTTAACCATCTTGGTTTTCCTCTGCACACCTGAGTCATGACAGGGTCACTTCTCAAATTACCCCAGGTGTATGATGCAAGAGCATCCTTGGTGTAAGAGAAATCTTGCATCACCCAAAAATATTTCTAGTTTTGTTTTCAATAAGTGTGCTCTTGTGCAGAGCTACTTTTTATGGAAACTTACTATTTTTAGTAAGTTGGTCATACAATCTCAGAATGTTCTTATTTCTTCCCTAGAGGTTCATTTTGGTCTTATCAATCTGCTAGTAAAGTTTCATTGACAGATCAAGTCTAGCTTTGGAGATATTGAAGATTTTTGGTATTGGCAGCAGGGTATAGAAACCTTGAACTCAGTTTTGAAGGCTTTGGAGGCCCCGAATGAGGTCAATACTTTGGCTAACTGGAGCTTTCACATGTCAGGAATTGTAGAGCGTGTCATGTCATTTTTGGAATGGGGTCATAATAGTCAATTAGGTCAACTGGTGATGACTTATGGTCTTCAGAAGTTGGGTCACCTAAAATGGCAGAAAATGATTTTCCTTTAAAATTTCTATTTGGGTTTCAAAAGTTATTTTGAGCTGAATTGGATGTAATAAATTGTAAAATAAAATAATTCTAAGTTTGGTCGGCGCTATTGGGTAAAATTCTGGAACCTTCCCAAGCAGTGGAAACTTGCCTATATAAGGAAGGCTGTAGTATTGTCTTAGGCAGTTCGGAGCAGTTCTGGGTAGATCTGAGTAATAATTCAAGGTTTTTTCCTACAGAATATTTTAAGGGAAAATGCCCATGTGGCTTTTCATATTGTAATTCTGAAATTTGTAATTCCACATTTATGGAGTTAATAAGAAGCCAATTTTATGTTCTTGTAAATTGTTGTTGTTTCTCTATTTCTTATGTGTTTGTGGCATTAAGGGGAGCACCCTTCATTAATAATTGTATAAATATGAAATTTAATATTGCACTATATAAATAATAATTAAATTTACCTCTACGGGATGATCATCATCTGCATTGAGAAAATCAACATATGATGAGATATCATCTCTGACATCACCATGTGCGCCACCATCATCATCAGTTCATCCACCATGGGTAGTATGGGCAGCATCTGGATCAGTCTAGGGATCCCTACATATACCCCCACAACTCGTGCAAACATGTGCTATGCTAGGGAAAGCCCTCACTTGGGTCAAGTGATGTAACAAATTGCCCGTAAGGGCACTCAAAGAATCGAGAGATGACTGCATTGCTCGATGATGGATAGGTGCAGGAACTATAGGAGAAGGAAGAGGAATAAGGGGCTCATTGTGCACATGATTTCTAGTTCTATCACTCAATTTGGCCCATGTCCTGTCCTGTGGCATGTCCTGACCAACCCCTGGGAATGCTCTCATGTCAAAATAATTGGGTTTCCTACCCAATTCAAATTCAGCCCATAATTTTTTCAAAAAATGAAGTGGGAACTCATGATTAGCATGTGGTGGATGGTCAAATACCATCCACCACCACTCCCAAAAATAATCTGCACTGAGGTGTCTACACCATCTAATAGAAATACATGGCTTCTTGCCAAGTATCTCTTCACCTATTTTATGGTTCAAAAAATAGCGCACCATATCAATTTTTATAATTTTTAAATTATTAACCTCTTTATAAGAGAGGTCGTCAGCACAATATCCAGGAATACTCTCCCTCCATGACTAGAAACTATCAATCTCAGATTCTAATGTGTGTACTGAATCTATAATGCCTTGTATCCTATCTGCAAGGCATAGTAGCTGGGCTGATGGATAGGGATCATTCCTAATAATATTTACATCTCTCATTATTGCCTCTACATTTCTCCTAATATTATGTCTCAACTCTGGAGGTGGAGGTGGAGGTGGAGGTGGAGGTGGATGGGGAGGTGGAGGTGGAGGTAGAGGTGTTGGTGGTGGTTCATGCTGACCTATAGCTCATCAATATGAAAATCATCCATATTTTTAATCTTCGTACATATAAAAACATGATAATTTATAATAAACATACTGTAAATTATATTTTACCTTACAAAGAATGACTTAAATAATTAAAACTTGAGAGAGAGAGAGACTTAAATAAAAATTTAATTACACGTCATAATTTAAAAATTAACATATAAGTTATTTACATTTTTATAGGTTACAAAGACAATCAAGCTAAATGTTTAAATGATTTTTTTAAGAATGTACACCTACTTGGTTGAAAAAAGATTCCAAGGTTTTTGATGTTTTTAAAACTCTATGTTTCGAAAGGTTTTGATTCAAGGAACATGTTTTAACATTTTTTAGAGAGAGAGAGGAGATAGAGAGAGAGAGATAGAGAGAGAGATAGATAGAGAGAGAGAGAGAGAGAGAGAGAGTTTATGTAAATATTTTTTTTCTACCTATGGTTTTTTATTTTATTTGT
>BSBK01004106.1:57500-155000 GCA_027943335.1 Chamaecyparis obtusa
GTACTACAATTTACATTTATGTTTTACTACCTAGGGTTAAATTAAAAGTTTTAACAATTTTGTAGTTTGGTATGCTAATTTACAAAGTAAATTAAAATTAAAAAGAACTACTTGAAACAAAAAATATAGTTAAATTTATACAATAATTTTGAAAACAACATTAAACTACATTTTTTAATTAAAAATAACTTGAAACTACAAATAATGACAAAAATCAATAAAAAAATAATAAAAAATAATAGTACGTACCTAGAACATGAAAAAAATGGTAGAGAGGGTCGGTAGGAGAAGCTGAAATGGGCACCTAAGCTTTGGTAAACGTGATCCTATTCTCGACAGTGAAAATAACAAATAAAACGGTAAAAAATAAAAAAATAAATAGATTTCCAAAATGAGCGCCCATTTTGTAGAAATCAAGCACCCAATTTTTAAACGGGCACCTGATTTTTCAATATGGATTGGGCTCCCGAACATAAATGGGCGCCCAATTTGTAAAAATCAGTTGCCCCTTTCTTGTTGTAATTTTTTTTTAAGCGGACTTCCACGGAATTGGTACCCAACTTTCAACATTCACCCTCATGTAAATCTCTAAAATCATTGCATGTATTTTTTATATATTTTACTTTGAACTCATCTAAATCTTTTTATTTATCACATAAAATAGACTTCACAAATTTTGTCGTACTTCTAGGGATAACCATATCTGGATTAAGTACTGCCATAGCTTTTTTATATGATTGCAAGTATAGATGAAATTCAACATGATTTTGACAACAAGTTTCACATACCTTATTTATGTGTACAAAGATGGGACACAACCTCTCAAACATTCTCTGACATATTTTCACATCCAAAAACTCTTGCTTGTATGCTTGAAATATTTCACTTTGTGTTATATCTATAAAATGTTTTGGATGTTCATATTTCATACCTGTCTCTTCATCTTCCATATGTATAGTATCTCTTTTATTGGAAGAAACACAAGAGCAAACAATTCAATATTCAATAACTTGTCTATTTACATCTTCAAAAATTCTATCTTTTCAAGGAAGTCTACAAATATTTACCCAATTCTTTTCAATGTTTTCATCTAACATATTTCTCCTCCTAATATATCTTTAATAGTTCTTCTAGATACTTGCATTAAATTGGAAATTGCACAAACTTTTTTTCTCTGTGGGGTAAAAGCACAAAGTTGTGTCACGTTTCAAGATCCTACTAGATATTGTAGTTATCAATGCTCCATGTGCAACAATTAAATCGGCTCCTCAAGTTGTATTCTTAATGTTGGTTAATGCATCTTGCAAATTTTCAACTATTAATAGATTAACATTATCTTCAAAGATTTTCCTATTATCAACACCCAATAACTCCAAAATAGGAGTCGTCTCTTTTTTCTTGAATAACCTTGCAAATAATTGTGCTCTTCCAAACATGGTTTTATTTTCAAAATATTCATCCCAAATTTTTTTGCAATGCAATTTAATTGTACTTTCAGATACCATGTGTTCAAATGAAACTTGATTGAAAAGTGTGTCCTCATTCATCTCCATCAATTTCCCACGTCAAATGATAGGTTTCCACGTTGAGAACTACCAATTTGTTCTCCTACTTGAATTGCATCTTCTTCAATATCAATCTAGGTTCTTCCTCTACTGAACAACATGTTGATCTTCATTATGTTTTATATGACCTTTTAATTTGTCATCTCTTATTCGATCATATTTTCTTGTTTTGTTCCTTTTATTCCCCATTGAATTGAAAACTTCAATTCACCTACATACAAAAAACCATATACCCAATAAAAACTATAAACAATACTTATAAGTTCATAAATAAAAAGTAAAATAATATAATGCTTTAATCTAAAAAACTAAATAAAATAATGCTTGAATTTAAAAAATCCAAATAAAATAATATTTCAATTAAAAAAAATTAAATAACACAAAATAGAGAAAAAATAATATATAAAGTATTCTTGCAAAAAAAACATACCTTCTTTGACGAAATTGTCCTTTGTAATTCCCTTTCAAACAAAAAGACAATAAAAAGCTTCCACCAAGTGATTTTATTTAAAAAATCACTAATTATTTCGCATGTATTCGATAATTTTTTTTCATTTTTTTACTCCAAAAATTTTCTTTTTATATGGGGTTTAAGCACTCAGTTGCTAAGGTGACTGTAATTAGTCAGCCCTAGTTTCAGTCAAATCGGGTCCGGCTGAAACTGCCTATGTGTCATCCTATGTGGTAGCCACACAAGCACAAATTGAAGTTTTTTCATAACTTCTCAATTCTGCATCTTATTTATCCATCAAAACACAAATTTCTTCAAAAACTAAAAATACGCTTTTGTAGAGCTCGAAGTCAGGATTATGGGCATATAAATTTTATAATATTTTGATTAGAGATAATATATTATAATTGTAAAATATTGTAAGTAGGTATTTTAACATTTGAGAAGATGTTGCTTCATAAAAAGAAAAAAAATAGTAAATCATAACAAAAAAAATTAAAATTTATATTTAACACTAGAGGAGAGAGTCCTATTCAAGAAGATGTAATTTATTTTCTGAAAAATGTACATTTGATAAGGAAAATTTGACGGAAGACAAAAATTGTCAATTTCAGATAAGTTTGACTTTGAGTAGTCATAACGGGAAAAATATGCATCAAAAACCAATCATTTTTTATGCACTAACTATACATGTCATCTATAACATATTTTAAAATCAGAGGAAAAAAAGATTATTTGCATATACTTTTTTTTACGGGAACTAAACCCCAAATTTTCAGCATTTTTCAGCAATTAAAAAATGGACTTGACAAATTAAAAAAATATATCAATTATTATTCAAAAAAATTATAGACGTAAATTTCATCCAGTTTTACACATTTCATAAGTTTACATCATCTTCAAATTCTAAACACAAATATGACATTTGTGTCATTAAATTTGAACAATTTGTGTGTTGTTGACCTTTTCCTTTATAAAAGTGTGACACAGGTTTGTACTTTTAGGTCCCTATTTGTTGTAATATGTTTTCTTCATCTTTGTAGTATCTTAGAGATAGATCCAGTAGTTAGATTTTTCATCCAAGATGGATCTGGATTTCTATTGTAATTAGGCACATGTGTCCCTTAGAATGTAAGTCAAAATGTGACTAGATATTTTAATGTAATTTTTGAATCTAAGATAATGTGAAGGCTTGATTTGCATATTTTCCATTCATTCTTGTTGTTTATGTTCATTGCTTCTATTGTGTTGACTCAGGTTGCATGGTTGGACTATCCCCATTAGGGAAACTCCTTCCATGAATGAATCATTTTTATAAGGACATTTGATTGAAATGCATAATCTTTCTTATAATGGATAACAGTTATGTAGTAGTCAATTAACAAAGGCAACAAAATTCAATAAAAATAATACTAGTTGCACTGAAAGAAAGTGCAATCGTAATGTAAATAAAATAATTTTAAATATGAAAATCTAAATAGGAATGAATACAAATTATTCTAAAACTATTGAATCCACTTTGAAATATTTCAATATCACAAAAACCATACCTTTTTTTCTCATAAGTGATTATAATGTCAGTTTCCCCACTCTTGAGTACATTACAATGAATATTTCCATAGACTCTTGTGTGTTACTTTTATAATAGCTTTTTTTAATTAAAATTATCTAATATAACTCTTATTTATTGTGTACATTTCCCTCTATGCTATCTTTCACAAAGGTGGTTTTTCAATCTATAACATGGGAGAAGAGCTTAATCAAATTGAACCAAATTATTGTTAGGAGTACAAAAATAACTCGGTCTTATGACCCATCATCCAAGCAGGTCACTTGGATTAGTATGAGGAAGGGATGAAGGGTTTTAATCCAAACCTATTGGAGAAATTTATAGATTCTTTGGAAGATGGTAAAGTGAGAATTGGTGGTGTGTCCTGTGTGGTTTCTATTGAAACCATTGTGGTGATCATGTGTCTTTTACTCGAAGGTAAAGTGATACCCCATAATTTTTAATGGTCATTAAAAGATATATTTGAAATGATTCATCATACCTAGTGACAATATCCCTAGGTTGTAGAATGACTTCAAAAGGAATGAGCTTCCCAGAGAATGGAAAGATGTAGACATGGTTCTCATCAAGTTCATTATGATGGAGGGAAGATTCAAAAGGTTTCACTAGATCGTATCTTTCCAACGTTGAATCATTTTCACAGAGATATTAAATTCAATTTCCCCTACTAGATTTTTTCATCTTTATCTCAATCTAACTCTAAAGCTAAGAACAAGTGTGGATCTCCCCTTGCATTAAGGTCTCATCCTATGATACTATAATTCCCACCTTTCCCTAAATCCCCAGGTGGGCCCTAACCCGTCCCTCACTATGGAATTTAATAACCCTAGTTTTACCCCTATCCTCCTGATGGATAGAATACCTCCCTCTCCTGGGTCTACCAAAGTCAACCTGCTAAGGAAAGCCAAATGCAAAGCCCGAGGTATCAAAAAGTCCAAGGAGAGCATAATGGTGGTGTTTGAGAACTCTTCTTCATCTTAGTTTATAGAGTCGTTCTGGACCCCTAATAATTCTATTGATAATTCTCCTTCCCAATCTGTTAATCTATCTTCCCTTGTTTGGACTCATCTAGGCTACCTGGGAGACCCTTCCATTCCTAAAAGCAATACCCCTCCAATAGTTAAGAATGTTTCCTCAAATGAACATTTTGACCTAGATACCATTGGGAGAAAGGTAGATGAATTGTGTGTGTTCCACAACAAGAAGAATTGTGTTTCCAAATGGCTCACCGTGCATTTGCAAATTTCTAGGAACAAAATAAATAGGTTGGAAGTCATTGCTAAATAAAAGAAGAGGGTAGCCAACTAGACCTAGGGGAAGGGAGATGATAGTATGTGGGGAGTGGATAATGATATTTCCCAAAAGAACAATAATTGGGAAATTATAAAGGAATAAATCAATGATATTAAGAGCCATATCTTGACTGAGGAGGAGAAAAATGTAATAGTTAGTGCATTGGCCAATGTTACTTAACTGAAAACTTCAGGACTTGGTTTCCTATAGTAAGAAGATGATGGAAAAGATGACCCTCTCCCTTAATACCTTATAGGTAAAGATGGAAGAAAATAACGCTAAATGCAAGAAGAGATAGGAAAGCATGCAGGTGACTCTCAAAAGAAATGAGACTTCCACTGATGCTGCTACAGGTCATCCTCGCAAACAGGCTTCCTATTTGAACAAATTGAAGGAGATTAATGAAGAATGGAAAGGGGTTCATATGCCCCTTGTGTAATGTCTAATCAACAAGTCGAGTGTGTTAGTTTTCTAGTATTTTTGGTTTGGTTGCTTGTAGCTTTTCTGCTTAGTTTGTTAGTATATTGAATCACTTCTTATGAATTATTTTTGTTTCATCTTTAAGACTTGATGTTACTTTAATTGTTGGGTTTAGGCCCTCTACTCGAATTAATTAGAACTCTTATTTATTATTATTTTCATTTTTTCCTTATTTGTGACTTCAATTGTCAAGATTGATTGATAGTTAATCCAAGAGTTTTATATTCTTATATAAAATTTTATTAAATAATGTATATGAATAGTTTAAATTAAAATAAATTTAAAAATATATATTATTTATTTATAAAGTTTATAATTTGATATTTTAAGCCATATGACTTTTATCATTTAAGCATATGAATTTATTAATGAATTTTTGTCATAGCAATTTATTTGAAAAATGAATTTACAAATAATTAACAATTTAATTAATTATTTATTGAACGAGATTTATGATAATATTTAAATTATTTTAATATTATAGATGTAACACTAATTATATAATATAATATCTAAAAGTGTACATTATATTGTTTCTTTTTTAGTATCAAGAAATATAAATTATGATTTGCTACAATCAATAAATTATGGTTGCATCTTTTTTATTTTATTTAATAATTATGACGTTTTACACTTTTCCAAAAAAAATAGGATCAATACATTTTATATTTGACAATCATCATTTATACTTTTACAAATAATATTAAATTTTAATTTCAAATATTGTAAACATAACTAATATTTAATTTCAATTATTTTCACTATCTACGTGAATAAATTTTCCATATTAGAATCTACATAAACTTTTTATTTAGTACTTTGAAATAAAATTTAGATTATACATAATTTCACTTTCTATATAATAACTATATCCATCAACAGTCATTGTGATAGTTGGATTTGTTTGAGATTGTGAACAAAGCATAACTATATCCATCAACGGTCACTATGATAGTTGGATTTTTCTGAGATTGTGAACAAAGCATAACTATATCCATCAACAATCACTGTGATAGTTGGATTTGTCTGAGATTGTGAACAAAGCACAACAGCCAAAACTCTGGTATCATTACCATTAGAGATAGTTGGATTTGTTACAGATTGAGAATATTCCATGATAATGAAAGCTCCTTCATTTTGACTACCAAATAGGTGTTTTACCATAAGTTTACATTAATGATGTAATATGAAGGAGGATCAAAGTGAGTCACATCAATGATTTGTAATCTTCTAGTCAGTGACCTCTTTGCAATTAACTTTTCCCTCCACATATCCATCAAAAATGAAACTAGTGTCACCATGCTTAATAGGAAACCAAACAAGGTAAAACCTTTTGGCTTTTATACTTGCACAAAAAAATAAAATCATAGAAGTTGTAGCTCCAGTGCCACATATACAAACTATGAATATATGTAGACTATGAATAGAATAAAGGACTTGATGTCAAGAGAACTATGTATTTTTTTATAAAACTATGGATTGAGGATGTTTCTTAATAAATAAAAATTACAAAAGGATATCTCTTAACCCATAAAATTAATTCTGCTATTTGGAGTTCTTATGATCAGATTGTTATTTTCTCCAAAAAAAATATGGTTAGTGTTTGAAAGAGCTCTTATAGATGTTTGATTCAAATTCTAGTAAGATCATCCTCATCATTTATGACATGGAACCTTCATAGCTTCACCATGTTAGCAAGCAAGTATATGCATACACCTTTTAGGGGTCCAATGAACTGGAGGCAAATATAAGTAGTCTATGATTGCATTTCTTCTATAATGATTTTGTAGGAACACGAGGAGCATTTTTCAGACCATACTTAATCTTGGAGATATGTTTTATTTGCATCTTTACTTTTGAAGATTCACAGTGAGCCAATTTAAAGATTTCTTACATTGGTACGAAGTGGAGAATTTTTATATTTAGTGAGCCACATGGAGAAATAAAAGTGAGCCTAATTCAATTTTTTGAACTCATTGATTGTTGTTTTTCCCTATAAATTTAAAATGTGTGTATGTTGTAATTTCTATGCTTGTATTCTATATCAATAAAACATTTGACTTAAAAGTTATAGAAAATTGTTCAAAGAGGTCAAATTTCCTATCTGCTCTTGTTTACAAAATTGCCTATATGTACTTAGCAATCTAGAATGTACTCTAATTGTTCGGAATACATTTTGTTTGTTTGGTAATACAATTTTTTAAAGTGGGTGTTAGTTTTTTTAAATTTTAAATATTTATTTTTTGGGGCAAATATGATTCATTGGAAATTTTAAGTTTGATTTAAAAAAATATTTGAACTATTAATTTTTTTTTATAATGTTAATATTAATAAATATTTTTGTATTCATTTGAGTAATATATTATCTTCATAGGTACGCATCTATTAAAGACACTTTGTAATTCAAATAGTGGACCAAAGAGAAGGTAGCCTACTTTCTATTGTCATGTAAGGGATATTGACTCACTAATTATAGACACATTACCTTTGGTCAGATATCAAATACATCGGACAAAGGTACCCACCCCTAAAATTGTGTGGATGACATTTCTGATAGTGTGAGACTTTTTAATTGATCAAGCAAAAGATAGGGACTCTCTCTAGGAATCCCAAAAAAGAAATTTGAAACCATAAGATTTTAGTATACAAAATTTGATTGACAATATAAAATTAAGTAAAAAGATATCAAAACACATAAAATCTTAAATTATATTAAGATAATTAATTTAATATCAATAATATTGAAACATTTATATCATCATTAGTTATACATAAATAAATAAATTCATAATTTAATATTTTTTAATTAAACATTTGAAAGTATTTATTAATCTACGTTCATAAATAACAATGCCTAATTGAAAGAAAAGTATAATAAAATGGCTTACCGCCTGTTTTTAATTAGATCGTCAGTGAGAGGTGAATGAGAAGGAAGCATTCCAATAGAATGAATCTCCATTAAAAATATATGTTAACTCACTTGATCAACTTCTTACACAGTCTCATCATTTATACTACAACAGACCAACATTTATGAAGACACGTTACAAAATAGGCATGACACTTATTAATTTGCAGAAATATGAAGACAAGTAACAAAATAGGCATGCCACTTATGAATTTGTATGTGCCATCTTTGCGCAGCATATTGTTTCACTTATTGAGTTGGCCAATTGAGTTAAGCCAAATTAGTCATTTATTTTTCAATGAATTAGCTTTAATTTACTGGGTCGAAAACCATGTAGCATTAAAAGGGTGGCGTGTGAAGCAGAATGATCGACTGCTTGTTTATGATTTTCAAACTTTATTAGGTAAGAAACCATATTCTGCCACTTTGTATGTATCTACTTTTTATGGCAATTTATTTTCCACTACTTTAATGGCGATGTACTCTAATATTTAATCTTCAATTCTCAGTGTTTCACTTCCCACATCAGAAGAATCTTCGTTGAATTTAATTGATTTCTGTTTGAATTCCTTTTGGTTTTAGTAGAAATAACTATGTCTTCACGCTCGATATTAATAAATATAAAGAACTTTTGGTGGATAGCATGTAGCAGATTTCTGATCTCTACAGGTTTTGTTTTTGCATGTAAGAATTGTCCTGGATACCATCTGCGCATCAGCTAGATTCTTATTTATTCCCCTTTTTTATTCAAGTATGGTTGCCAACGCTGTATGATATGTGGGGGATTGTATGCTTCCAAGAGTAAAGACCAAATTATTAAAGACTGGTTGAATGGTTTTCAGCACTATGGTCTTGTTGTGGACGTGATTGACGACATCTTTCCTTTCATGATGTATGAATACAACGTTGGCAGAGCTATGGAACTCAAATATAAATACATTCCAATTGCTCAATAGTGGGATCATAGATCATAGTCACACTAGAATATATGTGGAGGATTTTGAGGTTATTGGTCTAAGGTAGTGTCAAATAATAATAATACTACCCAACGAATGGAAAGATAGTTGTATGAGTATTGCATCAAGGGAGTGCAATATGAAGAGTGACAGTATTATTATGACTATGGAGATGAATGTGGGCAAGAGGCTCACATGGATTTTGATGATTTTTCTATTGGCTGACAAACGGGAATCAATTATAAATAGTTTCTGTTTGTCCAATGATGAAATTCCAATTACATTAGAAGATATATGGACTCTCGTGGAGTTATTATTTTAAGGTGAACATGTTGTATCAACTTGGAATACCACCACCCAAAAGGCAGAGTCAAATGGATTTTGATGGCTCTTGTGTTGGCTAAGAAATGGGAATCAAATACAAATATCTTCCACTTGCCCAACAATAAAATTGCAATCTCACTAGAGGATATATGGACTATTGTGGAGATATTAATTTAAAGTAAACATGTTGTTTTAACTTGTAATACCACTCAAAAGGTAGAATCACATGGATTTTTATGGCTCTTGTATTGGCTAAGAGAAGGAATCAAGTACAAACATCTTCCACTTGCTCTTGACAATAAAATTGCAATCACACTAGAGGATATGTGCAGTGTGGTGGATCTATTAGTTTGAAGTGAACATGTTGTGTCAACCTGGAATACTACCCAATAGGTAGAGTCAAATGAGTATTGCACCATGAGAAAGGCATATAAATGAATCAGATACTCCTAACAACATCATGCTAATGAATGTGCCCAAGAAGTCCATGTGAATCTCTTTAATTCTTGTATTACTAGTATTGTCAAATGGCAAGGGCTCATCCCTTGTATATGGTATGATTAACATGGTCGATGATGTATAGAGTAAAACACAATGTATTCTTGGGGGAGGTGCATGCTCAATCACTTATACCACAATTTATATAGATTTACTTATGAAGGTGGATTAACTATCTAAGTCACGACCCTACTAGAGTTTTAGGCATTTATGTTACACCTGATTACATTAAGTGTTTTCATTATTGCTACACATATAATCGGTAAAGAAAAATAAATAGACAAGTCGATCAAAGCACTAAGTATATTAACCGAGTAGAGCATAAGGAGAATGATATGTTAACTGAGCACATATTTGACTGAGCATCTATACTGAGCCACATGTTACCAAGCATACCGAGTACAGTGATAACCGAGTATACCTGATTATTGAACAACAACATTTTACCAAGGTAGAGATACAATATTTACCGAGCAATCCAGGATTAACATAAAAGTTTGGAGTGACATTGAAAACAAGGCAAAGGGTTTTTACCAAACTAGAAAATGGTCTACATAAATCAAGTTAAAGATTTCTTGGAGATTTCAAATAGATTTTTGATGATCCCTATGCAGATTTGAATTAGGTTATTCATATGGATCATTGATCAAATATTTTCTAGATGTTTCCATAACCCTAATTAGGTCTAAATCGCTATGATTTAAGTATTGCCAAGATGATAGATCATAATAACAATAATGAGAAGTAGTCACCTAGAGGAGACATCTGAAGATCAGACTAGGATTATGATCATGCTAAGTATTGACTGAGTATGAAGGATTATATCAAAAGAAGACCAAAGGCTACCAAGCAGTAATTTGAGGAGACATTGTTGATATCTATCACATAAAGGTGATTTCAGACAAGGGCCAAACAAATCTGATATTCTGTAAAGTAAGTTGCAACAACTAGATCATTTATGTTGTTACTTTTTGACAATTGTAGCAGGAATCTCTTAACATAGTAGACTTAACTATCTCATTGTAAAATCTCTTAACCAAGTGCACATTTAATGAGTGTTTCTAAAATCCTCTAACAAGGTAGATCTTAACAGGTCTTATATGTTACTCCTAACAGGGTAAGATCATCATAAGTGATCAAAATTTTATGCTCTAACAAGAAACTTTATTATTATAGTATTGAAGCTTTGTGGGTATCATCCCCTCCTCATTTTTTACCTTCTAACAAGGGTTTGTACGATACCAAAATCTTTTTGTCAAACGTGTGAAGTTTCATGAATTCTTATTTGATAGATTATAAGTATTTTACATTTTAGTAATGTTCATGAATGAATGGTTATTATGAATATGATAGTTGGTTTATAAAGGGTATTATCTTGAGGATTGAGAAGAAAAGTTTTTAGGGTTACTGATTCACCGCTCCCCTCTCAGGTACTCACCCTTCCATAATCCCAATAATTGGTATCAGATCTTTTTTTTATTGTTAAATAAGTTTAATCATTGAAGAGGAAAGATCCATAGAGATGGAAAGGTACAAGCTTGACAAGATAATTGAAAATTAGAAATTGGAGTTGCACGATTACCCTAGAACAACAACTTAAAGATATCAAAGAAAAGCTAAGGGAGTCATTGAGAAAGAGGAAGGAATTATCATTTCGACAAAATGAAACTCAGTATTAGGAAGGGGCAATTGAGGAATTATTAGAAGGATCCAGAAGTGTGTCTGATGCATCTGAAGAAACAATTTCAAATCTGTCAGAAAAGAATCAACACCTCACTGAGCAGCTGAAAGCACTACAAATTGGACAAGAAACACAAATGATGAGAATGATTGAAGTTATGAATAGTACAAGACAAGTTGAACAAGAGATAAACATGGCTATTGAAGATAGAAGACAAATGACTAAAAATTTGGAAGAAAAAGAATCAAAAATACTAAGGCTAATCGAGCATCATTTTTAAATTGCTAATCAAATGGTTATCATAAGTCAAGAAGTTAATAGGGTGAACAATGAGATTTCTAGGAAATTGGAATAGATTGGAGAATTAAGGGAAGAAAATGAAAGACTCAAAAATGAATTGAAGATGCAACAACAAAAAAATGAATTGATGAAGAAAGTTGAGGAAAGTGCAAAAAAGATGGATGAATTTTTAAGGAGACAAAGGAGACTAGACAACACCACTAGATTAGGATATATCGAGCAAGGAGAATTATCAAAGCAAGAAGAGCAAAGGAATGTCTATGAAAATCCAAAACCTAAGAAGCTCTCATGCTATCATTGTGGGAAACCAAGTCATATAACTAATGTCTACATGAGTAAAACTATAGGTACTCCAAATACTATTCCTAAATTTGATGGTTATTGCTACAATTGTAACTAATATGAAAATCAAGCATTTGAATGTAGATCAAAGAAAAACAAGTCACTTAAGAAGCACTACATGGATAGTCATTGTTGTATTTACAACAAGCATGGTCATATGTCACAAGAATGCAGGGCACAAGTGAAGCTAGTTTGGAAACCAAAGAGACAAAACAATACATTTCAACAAAGAAGAAAAGGTAACTCTTATACTTGGGATTACAATACATGGGTTAATTGTACTACCTATGGAAGATATGGTCATATAGATACAAATTGTATGAGACTACATTTGAGAGGAAGATCTAGAAATTGGATGAATTTTGGAATGACGTGTCTACACTGTCATATGGTCGGTCACTTAAGCAAAGATTGTAGAAATTGAGCACCAAAACTAAATGAAGATAGGAATGAAAATACCATTGACATAATCAGAAGGTAGATGAACCAAATGTGGAGAAGAACAAAAGAAGAAAATGGAGGAACAAGCACAACAATTGGTGATACCTCATCCAATGGATTAGGTGATTCCACCACTTCTACTTAAGTCACAATCAAGTAAGTATGGGAACTAAATCTTAATTAGTTATATCTTACAGAAGTTCCTTATATCTATTGCATGAATATCATATTAGCATGAATTAAGATGCACTAGGTTGTTATATGTTATTAACTTGAAGTGAGCATAGTCAAGAAAGCTATAATTAGTAAGTGATTGCTAGTCAGTGAAAGTGGTGAAGGTAAATAATTTGCATAATTATAGATGGTATCAATCGAGCACTAGTAGTGTAAACAGGGCTGAAGTAGCTAATGTGGATAGAATGGATAAAACTGAGTGATTGTTCATTGACTGAGTAGTGGTTGGTAAGACATTTATTGCACCATACTTATGCCAAAAAGTATTTTTGGGTATAAATACATGTTGAACCAATTCATTATTCACATGATTAAATTCAAAGAGATGAACCAGAGGAAAACAAAGAGAAGATTGAGTAACCAGATTCTAAGAAAATAAAGTGATTTGTGAGTTTTTCAGAGTGATTGAAGGCTATTTAGGAAGGTTTGAAGCATAATCAAGTGACTTGAATGCATATTTCTCAAAACCCCTAACTTATCGATAGCAATGACATCTACATCAAAATCCATACAATGAAAGGCTGGCAAGGAGAGGAAAGTTACATTGATTAAGAACTCATCGTATGAAGAACCCGCTTACAAGTTACATCCAGAGATCATAGCACAGATCAATGATAAAGGTGTGTTTTCATCAATACCACCTAGGGTTTTGTTGGTTAAAGACATTAGGTCATATATTTAATGCAAGATAAATGAGATAGGATATGTTGAGCTCCAATCCACCTATACAGAACTATGCAAGGATGGAAAGTTGAAGAATGAACACAAGCATTTAGAGATAAAAGGTTTAACTAATGCACTGCATTTCCCAAAGGAGTTCAAGACTGAATGGATAAGGATCATTCTAATCCAAGTTCATGATGGAAATATGTGGCTATATGAGCTGATGAAAATCACCAAGGATGTGATTCACATGGTTATAGGGTATCCATTATGTGATAAAGCCAAATCCCTAAGGCATCTACCAAAGAACAAGATTGAGAAACTGACTAGAGTCAAGTGGGATGATAGTTTAATGAAAATAAACACCATTCATGACCTCAAGACCAAATTTGGTGCATATGTGATTGCATACAAGATATTTCAGTCTAGCAGACCGAACATCATTCCATGCGGTGTTGTTGATATTGCATACAAGATTGTGAAGAAAGGTGTACAACTTGACCTATCCAAACTTATGTTGAGGCATATGGAGGATAATATGAGGAAAATTTGAGTTGCAAAGTCAAACACATGCAAGTTTGGATCATTATTGGTATGTATATTTTTCTACTTACATAACTCATTTCCCTTGATCGGTAATATAGAATGGGATATGGACAAACCCATCATTTTCCAAATTGGTGAATTCATTAATAGTCTAGAAAAGAATTTTAAACCAGTTATGGATGATTATTTCAATAAGTTTAAGGATAGAATACATAAGAGATATAGGATTCCAGCACAACTTCTTGAAAAATAAAAGAATGATGTATGTTTCTTAGTGGATACCGACATCACACTGATCAAGGCATTTGAACCAAGAACTACATGGCTACCACCAATGGAGTATGATTTGGATATTGACCAATCCACTAGATCAATAGAGGCATTATTAGAAGAAACTAAAGAAAAAGAGGCTACAAGGTTTAGGACATACAAAGAAGCCAAGAAAAGAATCAAAATGGAATTAGTTGGGGAAAATATTGGAAGGAAATAACAAAAAATGTTCAAAACCTTAGCAAAAAAATTTGGTGATGTTGAAGAAGAAGTAGAGAAGTCGTTTGATGAAGCAACCGAGGAGCAAAGATTGGTTGGAGAAGAAGAAGATGAAACTGAGTTAGATAAAGAGTAGCAGGTAGAGACATCAGAGGTGATGAGAGGTAAAAGAAAAAAAGTTGATCCAGCAACACATGCAACAACAAGGTCTACTATAGGTAACACCCCACCTCAAAGAAGAGGAGTTGCTAAGATCACAAAGCCTGCACCAACCAAAACTTATCAAAAAAAGAGAGGTACACAATCTTCTACCAAGTTACTAGGAACTAAGAAGAGAAGAAGACTAATTAGAAAAAAGGATGATATTGACTCAAAGGAAGAGGGAAATAGTCAATTCAGAGTTGTAGTTAATAAAACACCTCAAACAATTGATGAAATTGCAAATGGAATAAGAGAAAGAGGAGGATTAAGTTATCCTAAGATTCAGAGATATTCCATCCTAAGAAAAGAAGATCAAGAAAAACTTGAAGAGGATATCATTGACATGATGTAAAAATTTAATAGAGTACAAGTTGATTTTTCACATATAATTCCTAAGGAGTTGTATAATAAAGTTTTAGCTAGATGGAACTATACCTTAAATACTAGGAAAAAGATGAGAGAAAGGTCCCTAATTCTAACCATGCCTAGTAGAAGAAGTTTTTATAGAGGATATTACAGAAGGAGACCTCAATGACGAAATAAAGAATGATGAAGATTTTAGTGCTTCTACCTAGAATCAGGAAGAAGCACAACCTGCAGAGGTAGCTAGAGTACATATATTAGGTGATTTACCTATTCTTATACAAGCAATTGATATAGTTGTTGAGAAACAAATAGAAAAGGTACAAGATATAGATTCATTTAATTCTATTATTGATAATCAAACTAAATAAATCAAGGCAACAGAGAGTATACCACTCGACCAAGAAAAATCTACAATTGATGACAAGAGTGATGAAGTAGACAAAGATACTAAGAATTGTGATGATTCTACAAAAGATGAAGAGACCACCGAGACCAAGAATGTAGAGGTAAATGATCAGGAAGATAAAGATATAAATAAATTAGATGAATCTACTACAGGCACAAGGCCACATGCCCTAGGACCTCAGACTGAGGAAATTTATATGGGACGGGATAAGGAAGGTAAATTTTCTACCAAGCCACCAAAGATACATCAGGAGAAAAAACTCCAGTTCCACCTACTCAATCACCATTGTCAAGCAAGCATGAGAAGTAGAAATGAAAGAAACATTCACAAAAAGGTCTAGTCACACTTGATGAGATCATTGAAATACCTAATTGTGACCTGAGGACATTGGACCCAGAAGCTCTTAGAAAATATGGAGAGCTATGCACCAGGAAATAAACTCAAGAGAAGTTGAGGCAAGAAAATAAGAACAAACAGTTGCTTGAAGATGTAAAAGAGACATTGATGCAAGTTGTACCTGATGTACATATTGATGATAGAAAACCTATCATTGACCAACTTTCTATCTTAACCAAAAATATCAATGCACCTACAACTAATGCATAAAAGAAGATAGAATAAAGAGCTAAAAAGAAGATAGAATACAAAGTTATCCAGAAGATCATCCAAGCAGTGGCAATACATAAAGTAAAACTTTCTCAAATAGTACATGACATTGAAGGTATAATTTAAAAAATCCTTACTGTATTGAAAAAATTGTGCACTTTAGATTCTTTTACTGTAGAAATTCATGATCAATTGAAGAAATTGAATGAAGATTCGAAGAAGAGTATAAATAGTCTCATCACTAAACCTCATGCATTTAAAGAGAATTATTCAAAAATGAAACATATTCAGGGAATGCACTATGATTTGAAGAAAGAAGAAGACCGAATAAGAGATCAAATAACTGAGCTATAGGCTGAATTATTATAACACATTGAGGTGATGCAGAAGCATGTAAAGAAGGAAAAAGAATTGATTTCCATCCCTGAGCTATTTTTAGTTGATCACAATTTTTATATGCATGCGTAGTTAGGCATAGAGAAAATTGCACTAGAAAATCTAAAGGAGGAATGGGAAAACCTCATGGAAAACCTATAGAAAACCCATAAGAATATTTTTTATCAGCTATAAATGCATAATTTTTGGCCTTACTGTCAAAAAAGGGGGAATCATATGTATAGTATGTACATTATCGAGTATTAGTATTGATAGGGGGGTTTACAAGTTTTTGAAAAGATTTTGAAAATTGGCATACATATGTGTTTTTGTCACTAATGCCAAAGGGCGAGAATGTTACACCTAATTACATTAAGTGTTATCATTAATGCCACACATATAATCAGTAAAGAAAATAAAATAGATAGGTTGGTGAAAGCACTAACTATAGTAACTGAGCAGAACATAAGGAGAATGATATGTTAATCGAGCACAAACTTGACCGAGCATCTATACTGAGCCACATGTTAACGAGCATACCAAGTATAGTGATAACTGAGTATACCTGATTACCAAAAAAAATTATTTTACCTGAGGCAGAGATACAATATTTACCGAGTAATCTAGGATTAACATAAAATTTTGGAATGACACTGAAAACAAGGCAAATGGTTTTTACCGAACTAGAAAAAAGTTTACATAAATCAAGGTAAGGATTTCTTGGAGATTTCAAACGGATTGGTGATGATCCCTATGTCGGTTTGAATTAGGTTATTCATATAAATCATTGATCGAATGTTTTCTAGATGTTTCCATAACCCTAATTAAGTCTAAATCTCTATGATTTAAGTATTGCCAAGATAACAGATCAGAATAACAAAAATGAGAAGTAGTCTCTGAGAGGAGACATTTGAGAATCAAACCAGGGTTATTATGCTAATTATTGACTAAGTATGAAATATTATATCAGAAGCAAACTAGAGGCTACCGAGTAGTAATTTGAGGAGACATTGTTGATATCTATCACATAAAGGTGATTTCAGATAAGGGAAAAGAAGATCTGATATTCTACAAAGTAAGTTGCAACTACCAGATCATTTATGTTGTTACTTTTTGACAATTGTAGTAGGAATATTTTAACATGGTAGAATTAACCATCTCGTTGTACAAAATGTCTTAACTGAGTGCACACTTAATGAGTGTTGCTAAATTCCTCTAATAAGGTAGATCTTAATAGGTCTTATATGTTACTCCTAATAGGGTAAGATCATCAGAAGTGATCAAAATTCTATGCTCTAACAGGCAACTTTATTATTACAATAGTGAAGCTTTGTGGGTATCATCCCCACCGTAGTTTTTACCTTCTAACAAGGGTTTATGTGGTACCAAAATCTTTGTGTCAAATGTGTGAATTTTCATGAATGTTTATTTGATAGATTAGAAGTATTTTACATTTCAGTTATGTTCATGAATGAATGGTTATTATGAATATGACAGTTAGTTTATAAAGGGTATTATCTTGAGGATTGAGAATTAAAAAAATTAGGGTTACTGATTCACCCCTCGCCTCTGAATAACTCACCTTTCCATAATTCCAACAATTTGAAAATACATGCATTATCAACTCTACCTCTAATTTAGAGTTGTCAATAGTTAGCTAATGATATTTTGTGTACCTTTATTTGAGATGGTTTGTTTAATAAATTAAGTTTGAATCCTAAAATTGATTTAAAATATTGCTAGTCCAAAAAAGTTCATATATACATGTACAAAATAATTTTGATAGAATCACTAAAAAACATTTAATGCATTTTTGGTTGTGTGCTTAAAGGTACTTTGGATCAACAAGGATACAATTTTTGTAATGGTTAGAGTAAGAATATTATAATTTCACTATTAAACTATTCTATGAATTACATTTATTTTATATTTTTCATAAAAGTGTAAAATCTATGTAAAAAATAGAGAGATATCTAATTAAACTAAAACTATAATTGTAATGATATTTGATCGCTATCTTAATTGAATGAATATTAATTGCAACCTATCAAAATTCTAATCTTAATTCTAACTACACAAAGTACTTTTCTATCATCATTAATAGATCATCATAATAACAAATTAAGAAATAATCACAATTATTAAAACATGCTCAAATACCCTACGTGTCAACTCCAACTGTTTCATTTATTAAAAAGATTTTGTTTAATTGAAATAACTTAAAAAATAATAATACTTTTGATAAATTTAAATATCAAAACTAATTATTTTTTAATAAATCAATATCATCTCTATAAATATATATGAATTGATTTTTTATATACAAATATAAGATTTAATTCTCTATATTAAAAAAATTATAAATACAAATTTTACTTTAAATATGAAATAGAAAACCTATTGATTTGTATTAATACTAAATTTTATTATGAAAAATAAATAAATTAAATTTGTCAATAACATAGAATGTCTCAAATATAGAGCTCTAACACCAACAAGAACAAAATACATAAAAAATAGCGCAACAATGTATAAAGCTTGCAAACTCTAATATTTCCCAATCACTGCGAATGCACAATGGAATAAAAATAGAGGCAATAAAAAACAACTGGAGATAAGAAAGCTTTGTTCTTGCTTTCTATTAAATCTAAAAAAAACTAATACAAATGTGAAAATGCAAACTACAAACTCAAAATTAAATCTAATGTCTACAACTATAACTCACAAACTAACTTGTAGCATTCAAGAGTTGCACCCAAACGCCTAAAGCTACAAAGAGATCTTATAATTTTCTCACTAAGAGCTTGTTGGTTAACAAATTTTTCTTTTGATAAATAACACTATTATTGACTCTACCCCTTTTTCCTAAAAACAAAAATCTGCCAACCACAATTGGGTAAACAACTATTCATTTTCCTCTTAATTTTGAAAGGTACAACTCCCTGATAGGATATTCTGATGAACAGTTCCTAATCCAACACTTACGTATGCTTTTAACTAGAAAGCACATAATGCAACAAATATTCACCAAAATGAAATGAATAAGGAGTTTCTAACTTTTAAAGAAAGACCAACTCTTGGAAAAATATAGTTTTTTGTTTATCAATGAATCAAATATATCTAAACTTAATTTCAATAAACCAAATCATGAACATCCATTCATATATATTTAAATATAAGACAGATTCGCTGGTTGAGAACAAAAATTCAAAAAGAAAATTCCATTCCCATAAAATCAAATACACAAATCCAAATTATGCCAAAAATTGATCTCCTTTCCATTCACGTTTAAAAATATATATTTTTGAAAGTATACTTCAAAAACATCCAAAAAGTATCAAGTCTATTGAACTTCAAAATAAAAATTTCAAACCCTTAAACATCCATCTAACTAGCTATAAATAGAGTTTATGCTTAACCACCTTTAAAACATCTAAGGTTTTTTAACTAACCTCTGTATAGAGTTTAAAATAGTTTTTGAAACTTATTTAAAACCAACCCAAATAGATAATTATCTTTGAACTTAAAATAGGAAATGAAAGCATAGCAACACATTAGGCTTCTATGGGTGATCCAAGGTTGGCAGGTTGACTTTGGTCAGTAGGGGTGGTACGTGTTGCCTTCCACTCCTTGCAGGCGATCACAAATACCTGAATCCCCTAAAAATTAGGAACCTTGATGTGTATGATTCATTCCCTCCATGCCTCTTTCTCCCACTTGATTCTCGTCACCTTATCTACATGTTTGGGTATTTGATCCACATGTAGGTACTGTAGGGACTCAATTCTCACCACTTTCAAAAAGTCTTCAATTGATAAATTTTTCCCTTTTTCACAAGAGCATTGATACATTTAAGATCATTCAATAGACACTAGATAAGATTTCTAAGTTATTTTTCCAACTTTGTAAACTCCCATCTACTATATTTTAACACTGAATTTCTCCAATCCACTTTCTTCTTGCAAGAAAACAATATGCCATCATCCATGTTCTTAAGGGGTTTCTTAGATAGGAACTTCATAAACTTGTATTTTCAGATATCATACATTTGGACCGCAACTATCATCCACTTAGTCTCTTCGATTTCCCAAGTAAGGGCTTGTATTTTCAATTCACTAATGAGTGTGACAGCATCATCGTACACTAGTTTGGAATCAATTATGTACTTGTTGCCTTCATGGATCACCCCTTCAATCAATTCATCAAAAACCTTCAATCTCATCTTACCCCGTTGGATGTTCCCTAGGAGTTTCTAGCTAGCTAGAGAATTCAGGTCAAATGATTGAGGCACTTGGGATATTGGTTGTGGAATAGGACTATTAATGGCATCAATATATTCATCCATAGCCCTTATTACCTATTTCAATTCTTGTTTGTCTTTTAGATCCTTTCAGGATCTAGTTAGCATTCTTTTAGCAGAAATTTCAAAATGATGATTATCTGTGACTTTGTCTGCAATGCCTAGGTCTACATTTTCCAAATTATAATCCTTGGTCATATGGCTTGATACTTCACCTTCTATCACCAGTTTAGCCACTTTTTCTACCTAATTTCTTGTTACTAGATCTATATCAACCCTGGAAGTAGTTTTTAATTTCTTATATTTTGGAGTCTTTACAGCTACTTATAATATCTTGAAGGGGAAGAGAAATTAGAATCACCTTACATTTTTTCTAACAGAGGCTTCTAGCCACTTAAGGGTACCTTCAGATGATCCCTTATTAAGAGGGAGACTTCTCTGGGGTTGGATTGACCAAAACCACCATATCATCAAGGTCCAGAATGTTATCTAATAATTTCTCTACGTCCATTTTTTGAGAAATGGTATATTGATCACCTATTTCTTTATCACCTTCTTCACTAGAATCTAGATCTATCAATCATTCACTGGCGGGCTCCTCTTTCCTTCTTTCTTTTTCTTTGGATCTAGGGACCTAAATAGATGAACTGGCAACTACAACACTTTTAGGCTTTCTAATGGAAGTTGATCATTTAGCTCTAGTTTTAGATACACCTTATCAACTAAAACTCCTACAACTTATGAATAGGAAAATCCAACTTTACCTCTAGCTCACCCACCTCTGATCATCAAACTGGCATCTCTTCAATCACTGCATAGGTTTTTAATTATTTACCGAAGAATAAAATCTCAGAATTTAATTTCAAAATATTTTACCCATGCCAAATTTATGTGATAAAATGTTTCTCCTAGCGCAAACATTTAATAACTATTCTTTTATTATGCAATCTTACCACATAATGATTACCTTTATCTTTAGAAGCTTAAAATTTTAAAATTTCCCAGATGCTTCAAATATTCTCCTCTGACTTTGGCTAATTTCCTTTTTAAATCATCATCCCCTTTCTTTATTCTTGAATAATGTACCTTTCGAACCAATGGAACTCATTGAAGCCTTAGAAAAAGTGGTTTAATGGGTTCAAGCTCATTCCACGTATGTATGTATTCAGGAGATAAGAACTAGTCAGAAGTGAGATGATGTGGGATGACATGACGGGTTGACAAGACATGGTAACATTTGAACCTTGAACCCTTTGAACCAAAAAAACTTTTATAAAACATGTTCAATGGGTTTAAGAGGTTCAACAACTCCTCTCAACGGACTTGGGCATTTTGAAAATAGGAATGGATGCATTGAATGAACCATTGAATTGTATGAATAAGATGAACTCAATGAACTTTAAAAAGGTTCAAACTCGGAGATAATGTTTTCCACTTTATGTTTTACTGACACTTAATGCAAAGAGGAACATGGCATGTAAAAGGATGACAATACTTACAAATAAGGGACTCGGTCTCAAGTTTCCCATAATGGCGCTGCATAAAAATATTGTGAAAAAGGACAGTATAAGTCATGGTAACACTGGCTCTAACTAGGGACTACATTCTGGACAAAATACAGAGAACTCTAAATCTCTAGTTTGTACAAGAAGAGAAATATTGGATAACAAATGAGTTCCAACATGAACCAAAACTAGAATGAGATGCACTATACAAACACAACAAAAATGACTATGTACAAATAGGGGACACCTATTTTATAGCTTAATAATTTGTGATCTTGTCCATTATAAGACAAAGGTAGGACTAACCCATTAGGGTATGCAAGTTTAAATGGGTTAGGATTTAATACCTAATGGGTCTTGAAAGGTCCCCTCTAGAGTGAATCAAACTTCCTATGGGTGCCTTTGAGTTATCTTCTTTTGTCCCACAATAGTACCTTATCACCTTCCATAAACTTACTAGGCCTTGCCTTCTTATCAAAAATCATCTTAACCCTAGCCTAGTGTACATTGATCATGTCAACTAGTTCTTCCAATATTTCTCCTTCAAGCCATGTCAAGTACATCACCCTTTTCATTAAGGAACTTTGGGAAAGTTGATCTTCTATAACCTTCTATAACTTAGATGCTGTTAATTTGAGTGGAAGAGAAATTTGAGCTCCTATACCATACACTAATTCAAATGGATTCATTCCTATTTCTCTCTTTCGTGTAGTTCGATTAGCCCATAGAGCTTCGTACAACCTCTTATGTCAGTTATTTGCATTATCACTAACCAACTTCTTGATCATGATGGCTACCAAATTTTTATTTCTCAATTCCACCTACCCATTACCCTAAGGGTAATAATCTAAGGAGTGGGACAGGGAAATGCTATGATCATAGTAGAACATCATCAATTCATAAGAGGAGAAATAGGTAGCATTATCAATTACAATCTTTAGTGGTACACCAAAATGCACCAATATGTTTTATTTGAGGAAATTGCATACTACCTCTAAAGTATTTTTCTTCACTGGTATAGCTTCCACCCATTTTGTGAAGTAGTTTTTCACCATTAATATGTGAGTATTCCCTACACTTGAGGGGTGAGTAAGTGTCTTGATGAAATCTTGACCCCATTGTTTGAATGGTTCTTCAATGACAACAGGTCTTAGGAGTAGTATTGCAAGTTGTATTTTTTCATTAGAAATATTACATTTCTCATAATTTTCTACTCATTTGTATGAATCCTTGAACATTCCATGCCAGTAGTAACAGTTCCTAAAATTTTGAAATCTGACACCATAGAGGAAAAATTCTCACCACAAGCTTCATCATGAAATACCTTAAAAGGAGTTTTTGTTGTTTCTCTATATCTATGCACCTTAGGAATGTCCCATCTAACCCCTTTTTGTATAGAATGTCTTTCCAAATAACATACTTAGTTACCTTCAATCTTAGGTTCCTCTTTTCTCTTGGTGTTAGATAGCTAGGACAATCTCCCTAAGTCAAATAGTATGTACATATGAGAACCATGGATCTTGTAAACTCACAAGCAAGACCGTAGGAAGATCTTCCTCTTGCTCTTCTTTATTTTTTTCAATTAACTTACATAAACCCTGTCCCTGACCCAATTTGGTTGGCCAAATATCTAAGTCATATTCTTGTATTCTAGCTACCCATGTTGCTCTTTTATTCATGCATACTTCTTGTTGGGTTAACACACTTTTAAATGCCAAATCAGGTAAAAAAACTACTAAGTGAGAATGCAATATATAGTACTTGAAATGTTTAACATCTTTCACAACTGTAAAATCATTTTTAGTAAGGGAGTACTTAATATCATGTTTCTTTAAGGAGATACTTATGAAGGAAATGGGGGCCTCAACACCTAAATCATCCTTCTATAAAATAATGCCTGACAAGATATGCTCTAATGAGTAGCAATAGATGATGAAGTCCTTAAAATTAGGATTGATTAAGGTAGGAGCCTATGCAATTGCTCCTTTTATGTCTTTTAATGATTTCTTTTCATTTTCACTCCATTTAAACACTTGCTTCTCGCTCATCATACCCACTCTATGTTTAGTTGTTTCAGTAAAGTCAGGGACAAATCTCCTTAGAAATTTGATTTTCCCAAAAAATGACTTGACTCCACTCCGAATCAAAGGAAAACTTAATTGTTGAATTGTCTTCATTCATTAAAGATCTATCTTAATATCATCCTTAGAAACAAAGTTTCCAATTAATTCTCCTACTGTCACACAAAAGGTTGACTTCTTTGGATTCACATGAATATCGTGATCTCTACATCGTTGCAATACAGCTTTTAAATCTTTCAGATGATTCTTTCTTTTTTTAGGAAATGTGGTTAGATCATCTAGGTAGATAACAATTATTCTATTCTTTAGGTCCCTAAATGAGGAATTCATTTCTTTTTGGAATGTGGCCCCAACATTAATCATCCCAAAAGGCATCATATTATAGGAAAAGGTCCCCCATGGAATTATGACAGTCATTTTATGTCAATCTTCCTTAGCCACACTTATCTAATTTACCTAGAGAACCCGTCCAATATTGACATTATTTCAGAACCTGTTACTTTCTATAATACATGGTCCATTATTGGTAGAGCATATTTATCTCTTAAACAATCTTGGTTCAGGTTCCTAAATTCTACACATATTCAGATTTCACCATTTTATTTTGTACAGGCGCAATATTGACTATCCAAGTTAAATGATGAAAGGATATATGTTCTTGTCTTTCATCATTTTCTCTACTTCCTTGTAAATAGCTTCAATAATGTTTGGATTATACTTTCTCAATTTCTGTCTAAAAGGAGATGCGTTTAGTTTTTGAGAGGAATGTGGTGTTGAAACTAGCCATCCCTAAAATCTTTTAAGTCATCATAACTCCAAGAAAAAACATCCTTAAATTTTTTTAATAATTCACATAGTTTATGCTTTTCTTCTCCAGTACAACTTATGTCAGCAAATATCCATGTTGGTTCTACTTCATTGCCTATATTAACCTTTTCACAATCTCACTAATTACTAGGACTTTGACTACTCCTCTTCCTGATACTCTCATCTCTATGAGTAAAAAGTTGTTCCAGAGAAACTAGACCTTTTGGGATCTCATTTCCTTTTAGTTGGATTACATCTTCATCTTATACAATTGTAGGGTCAGGGCAGAATTCCTTGCAAGTGGCTTTAGATCCTTTCAAATAGGCACCTGCAAGAAACTCATCATTTTCTAGAAAATTCTTGATCTAATGATCACCTTCAAAGACTTGCCAATGTTTGACATTTTTAGGAATGCTAGGTCGATATATTATCTCTATTCTATAGGTATCCTCCTTAAATTTTGGATGAGGTAACAGGAGTGAATCTGGGAGAGATAAAGATTCTTCTTTGTAATTTTAGTCTCTAGAAACAACTTCAATAGAGAAAGCATTGAAATACTCCAATTCATCATATACTCTATTTCTATGATGCTTTAACCTCTCATTTTTAATAGTGAAGAAACTTCTTACCTATTTTATAATTAATTCTGCATCTCCCTTCACCTTGATTACATTTGCACCTTTTCCCTTGGCCTCATGTAAACCAAGTAATGGGGCTTCATACTCTGCGATGTTAGTATTTTTAAAATCAAGCTTGAAAGAAAAAAAGAAATGTATTGCCTTGTGAAGAAATCAAAACCACTCCTGCCCCAACCCCTATTTTTGAGTAGCTACCATTGAAATCAATCACCAAAGTTTCATCATCCTTAGTCAATTCCATAATTGGTCTTTCTTCTACTTTCTCAGAAAAGAATAGATAATTTATCAATTCACACTCTTCATACAATATATGGGTCTTTGGGTTATCAGAAGGGAACATTGATAAATTTTAGTTTTTGGATCCAATTTAACCTTCTGCTTCCTAACAAGGATCATGGCTTTAGACCAGTCCATTTTGATCTCTCCTCCTAGATCCTTACAAAATGTTTTACTTAAAAACATGGCATAACTTGTAGGAATATCTGCCACCAAAATGTTTAACTTCAATCTTTTATCTAGGTAAGTTGTCAGTACATCTTGTGCATCCTTAACCTATCCAAGAAAGGGAACTTTCTTTCCATCCATAGAATAACACCTACCAAATATTCTACTAAGAGTCAAGCCTAAATCTTTTGTTACTAAGAAAGGCATGATGCTATGTGAGGCTCATGGGTCTATTATGTAGTTACTCAATTTATGACCATTCAAAGATAGAGATGTATAAAATGGATTTGATTTCTTCTCATAAAACTTAGGAGAACCACTAAGAACATTGACAATTGCTTCTAGTTCAATTTCAGATGTTTCGAGTGAAAATTTTAATAGTTTAGTAGATGAAGGTTCACGGTTGTCTATTAGATTGTGTAGGGGTCTTCTCACCTTTAACATATCTGATCAATTTTTCTAATTCCTTTGGATTAAGTTTGAGATATTCAATAGGGTAAAGTTGGATTTTAGAAAACTTATAAAATTCAACTATGTCAAAGGAAGATGAGGAGTAATTTTTTTGTAATATTTGAACGTATAGACTCTTGGTACTAACAACTAGAGTTTTAACAAAAGATTCCTTACCTTTACCATGGATCTTAGAAGAAGTTGCACTAGTTGAAAATTTGGGGCTCCTTTAATTTCTAGTAAGCACAACACAAGAGGGGTCTTCAAGAGTAACCAAAATTTCATCTCCTTTCTCTTAGTCTGACTCATATTCAGGGAACTATATACCAGAGTTGCCAAGTTGCTCTTAATTTCTCTCTTCTATTGTCATTTCTCCTAACATGTCTTTAGTGGCCTCCATCTTGGCATGCCTTATCATCTTCAGGAGGGTTTCTCCATCATGGTCACAGGTAAGGTGAAAGTTACACATGATTCCTTTACTAGGTGGTGTTTCAATTGCTATATTTTGTTGTTTGAACTGACTTCTACTAACATATTGATAAGGTCGTTGATAAGATTTACTAGCCTTTAGAATTTTCCTCTTTAAAGTAATATGTTAGTTACTATTCTCTAAACCACTAGGTCTGAAGAAGTAGAGGGTTGTGTATTTGGTGTTTGAACTTCTTTTCTTCATTTTCCCACTATGATAAGATCGTCTACTAATTCAATTTCCATAGTTTGAGTTGTTGCTAGGTCAGACACTCATGCTCTTCTAAGATGGAAACCAATGTCATAATCCATTGAATTAAGGAAGAAACGTTTCTTATTCTCATTTGTTGGCTATTTGGAAACTATAATCTTAAGAACTATCTTGTTAAACTTTTGCACAAACTCCCTCATTGGTTCATGTATTTCCTTCTTCAATTGATTCAATTGAACCAGAAATGTATGTTCATCTTCTGCACTCTTAAATCTATCTTCAAATGCAATTTTCATATTGTTTCAATTATAAATAGATCCATTAGGAAGATGGTAAAATCAATATGTTGTTACATTAGCTAATGAATAAACAAAGAGCCTAACCATGTTGAAATCCTAATACCCCACATGCTACATTGAAAGCATTCAAATGCTCAACTTTTGAGACTCTTCCATCACCATTGAATTTAGGCAAGTTTTCTCTTTCCCTTTTAGGTTGATTATTGAGGTTAGCCCCTAAATTAAAGGGTCATGTGGTTTCTCCCCAAGGCTAATCCATTGAAGTGGGAAAAGGTGGAAGGTTTATAGTAATAGGTAATATAGTATTGTGTAAGGTTAGATCTTAGAAAATAGTGGATACAAAAGTCTTATGGGAAGAAGAGGGTCATCTTATTTCTCTTTTGATGGCAATAAGACTAGGTACAAAACTTAAATTATGCTACAAAAATAGGATCAATTACCCCTTCCCTTCTTTGGGATCTAGTGTATGACCTAGACTCCAATTTTTTAGGTTATGACTCGGAGGATTATCTATTGGTCTTTGGGTTGTTATTGATTAAGAAATTAGTTTTTGTTCTAATTTTCAGCTTGCCTTCTTCATTTCCTATCCAACAAGAATATCAAATTTGTAGCCAGATCTTCTTCTTTCTCTAAGACCAAAATTTCTATCATGTAGTCTTTGGGACTTCTTCTGGTACACCAAGCCAAAGTGTTCAACTAAATAATTATATCTTCTTGCTCATATTGGAACCCAAGATTCGGATGGAGAACAAGAAATATGTCTTCATGTCACAATACCATTCTTCTTCATCTAATGGGCGGTTAGTTTTCAACATGTCTTTATTCATTCCTCATCAAAGTCACCAAAAATATGTTGGTTAACAAATTTGTCTTTTGATAAATAACACTATTATTGACTCTACCCTTTGTTTAAAAGCACAAATATGCCAACAACAGTTGGGTAAAAAACTAGTTTTTCCCTTTGAATTTTGAAAGGTAAAACTCCTTTATAGGATATTTTGATGAATAGTTCCTAATCTAAAACTTATGTATTCTTTTATCCAGAAATCACATAAGGCGACAAATATTCAACAATATGAAATGAATACAAAGTTTCTAGCTTTTAAGGAAATGCAAACTCTCATAAAGACATGGTTTTATATTTATCAATGAATCAAATATATCTAAACTTAATTTCAATAAACCAAATCATGAACATCTATTCATATACATTTGAATATAAGACAGATTTATTGGCTAAGAACAAAAATTTACAAAGAAAATTTAATTCCCAAAAACTCAGATACATAGATCCAAATTATGCAAAAAACTTGTCTCCTTTCCATTCATAGATAAAAATATATATTTCAAAGTATACTTCAAAAAAATCCAAATAGTATCAAGTCTATTAAACTTTAGAATAAAAATTATAAACCCTTAAACATCCATCTAACTAGCTATAAATAGATTTTATGCTTAACCACCTTTAAAACATCTCGTGTTTTTAAACTAACCCCGGTATAGAGTTTAAAATAGTTTTTGAAACTAACTTAAAACCAACTCAAATAGATAAATGTCTTTGAACTTAAAATATGAAATGAAAACATAGCAGCACATCAAGATTTTATATGCGATCCAAGGTTGGCTGGCAGACTAGTTCTAGTCAGTAGGGGTGCCACATGTTGCCTTCCATTGATTTTAGGTGGTCAAAAATTCTTGAATCACCTAAAAATTGGGAACCTTGATGTGTATGATTCATTGCCTCCATGCCTTTTTCTCCCACTTGATTTATGCCACCTTATATGCATGTTTGGGTATCTAATCCATGCTTAGGTACAACAAGGACTCGGTTCTTCCCACTTTCAAAAACTCTTCAATTGATACATTTTTTCCCTTTTTAACCTATTTTATCTCTTCCCTAAAGACCTTAATAACTGCATTCATATCATGTTCTACAATGTCATCATGCCAAACATAAACAATATTGATGCATTTAAGATCATTCAATAGGCACTGGGTAATATTTCTAGAAGTTCTTTTTCCAAATTTCTAAACTCCCCTATACCATCTTTTAACACTAAATTTCTCCAATCCACATTCTTCTTGCAATAAAATTATATGCCATCATCCATGCTCTTAAGGATTTTCTTAGATAGGAACTCCACAACTCCATACTTCCAGACCTCATACATTTGGAGTGCAACTATCATCCACTTAGTCTCTTTAGTTTTCCAAGTGAGGGCCTGTGTTTTTAATTCACCAATGAGTGTGACATAATCATCATACACTTATTTGGAATCAGTGATGTACTTGATACCTTCATGGATAACCCCTTCAATCCATTCATTGAAAACCTCCATTATCATCTGATCATGTTGGATTTTCCCTAGGAGTTTCTGGCTAGCTGGAGAGTTCTTGTTGAATGATTGAGGTGCTTGGGATATTGGTTGTGGATTGGGACTATTAATGGCATCAATGTATTCAAGCATAGCCCTTATTATTTCTTTCAATTCTTGTTTGTCTTTTCCATCCTTCCAGGATCTGGTTAGCATTCTCTTAGCAGAAATTTCAAAATGGTGATTATTCACAACTCTGTCTACAACACCCAGGTCTACCTTTTCCATATTATAATCCTTGGTCATAGGGCTTGAGACTTCACCTTCTATCACTAGTTTAGCCACTTCTGCTACCCAATTTCTTGTTACTAGATCTATATTGACCCTAGAAGTAATTTTTTATTTCTTAGATTTTGGAATCCTTGCAATGTACTTACTCACCATATCCTTAAAGGGAAGAGAAAATGGAATTTCCTTACATTTTTTTTCTGATAGAGGCTTCTATCCACTTAGGGATACCTTCAGATGATCCCTTATTAAGAGAATATTTCTCTAGGGTTGGATTGACCAAAACCACTATATCATCAAGGTCTAGAATGTTATCTAATAATTTCTCTTCATCCATTTTTTTATAATGGGTATGTTGGTCACCTATTTATTTATCCCCTTCTTCACTAGAATACAAATCGATCACCCCTTCACTAGCAGGATCCTCTTTCCTTCTTTTTTTTTTCTTTGGATCTAGTGACCTAAATGTATTAATTGGCAACTGCAATGCTTTTAGGTTTTCTGTTGGCAAATGATCTTTTATCTCTAGTTTTAGATACACCTTATCAATTGAAACTCTTGCAACTTCTGAATAGGTTAATCCAAGTTTACCTCCAACTTGCCCACCTATGATCATCGAATTGGCATCTCTTCAATCACTAGATAGGTTTTTATTTTTTACCGAAGAATAAAATATTAGAATTTAATTTCAAAATATTTTACCCTTGCCAATTATTTGTGATAAGATGTTTCTCCTAGCATGAATATTTAATAACTATCCTTTCATTACACAATCTTACCACTTAATGATTACCTTTATCTTTGGAAGCTTAAAAATTCATAATTGCCTAGATGTTTCGAGTATTCTCCTCTAGCTTCAGCTAATTCCATTTTTAAATTGCCCTCCCCTTTCTTTATGCTTGAACAATGTACCTTTCGAACTAATGGAACTCATTGAACCCTTAGGAAAAGTCGTTCAATGGGTTCAAGCTCATTCCATGTGTGTATGTATTTTTGGGATCAGAACTAGTCATAAGTGAGATGGTGTGGGGTGATATGACAGATTGAAAAGACATGGTAATATTTCAACCTTGAACCCTTTGAACCGAATGAACCAAATGAACTTTTGGAAAAGAGGTTCAATGGGTTCAAGAGGTTCAACAATTCCTCTAGATGAACTTTTTCATTTTAAAAATAGTAATGGGTGTGTTGAATGAACCATTTGTAGATCTCTATAGTTTTTTTGACTATTAGTGACCCACACTTAGTCATTTATCTAGGCAATGATGGTTGGTCATCACTGTGATTGAGTCATTAAGTAAAGGCCAAATTATGTAATGTACACTTACCAAGTAGTAGTACTACCGAGTAAACTTACGGTCACTATGTATTTTTGTATTATGTTGAGTCTAGTTTTTGTCGAGTTATATATGCAATAATTACCAAGCGACAGAGATATCAACATATGCTGAGTACAATGAATGTCCAGTACCAGGAACTACATTTTTCGAGTAAGCCAGGAATGACATATGAGTTTGTTATGGCACATTGATCAAGGTAAATCATTTTGGACAACATTCATATTTTGTATTTTGTTTTGTTGAGATAATTACGGAGGTGATTACGCATCTATTTTGCAATCATTGATCCCTATGTAATACTTAGAGCCAATCAGAAAATAGTAAGGCTTAAGCGGCAAAAGGAATTAATTTGAACCGTATATCTTGAATCATGAAGATGTTTTGATTGATTATATAAGGTCAAGATCTAAACCCTAAAATGTGTAAGAGTGAATGAGAGAATGCTAAAGGGTATGAAGGAATGAGCAGAGAGGCACATTCAGAGTAGTGATGCATTCAAATAGAGTTGAGTGACCAAGCTAAGTAGTGAAAGGACATAACATAAATAAAAATGATAGAAGAAGATGAATATAATACAGTAAAGAGAATATTTGTAATCTGCATATAGTGCAAACTGAAAGATCAGGTATTGAGACATTCTAACCAGTGTATCAAGGTAAATCTCTTAACCGAGTAGTCCTAACAGACTTTTTGTAATCTCTTAACCAAGTGCTTACTTTGTTGTGAGTTTCAAATCCTTTAGCAAGGTAGACTGTATAAGTCTTTGAGCTCCTAATAGGGCAGACCCCTCATAGGGTAGATCATGTTTTGATCAAACTTTGTAAGCCCTAACAAGTAAATTTATTACTACAGTAGTGAAGATTTGTGGGTGTCATCCCCACCCCAGTTTTACCTTTCAAGGGTTTCTGGGTAACCAAAATCATTGTGTTATGAGTACTTTCATGGATGTTGCTTAATATGTTAGTTATTTTATATGATCAAGTATTGTTGATGCTATGCAAATGTTTTATGAATATCAAAATGATTAGTAGGTGATATCTGATTCACCCCCCCCTCTCAGTATCACTTTTCCCAAATTATATTTCCAACAATTGGTATCAGAGCACCAAGGTTTCTCATAGAAAGTCTAACCACTTGAAGAAAAAGATCTTGAGATGGAAGTCTATAAGTTGGGAAAGGTCATAGAGAATCAGAAGATTGATGTATAGCTAACATTACAACAACTAGAAGCAGCCAGAGGTGAACTGAAGAAATCCTTGAGCAGAAGGAGAGAAATTTCCATTCAGCAAAATGATTCACAATATCAAGAAGAAGATACCACTGGACTATTTGATAATGGAAACTCTGCAAAAAGTGACAAATCTATAAAAGAGATACTAGAGAAAAACACCATACTAAATGATGACATCAAAAATCTAAGGAGAGAATAGGAGATCCAATCTATCAGACTTTGTGAAGTAGTGGAACAGAAAAAGAAAGCTAAAGATGATAATACAATGGCTGAAGATGACAAAAGAAAAATTGCAATAAGACTAGATGAAAGGACAAGTGACATGCAAAGGTGGACTAATAATCAACTAGACATGGTAAATCAAATGTTGTTGGTTAATCAAGAGTTGGGCAGGAAAGGTATGGAAATCAACCAACTGAGGTTTGAAAATGATCAATTGAGGAATGAACTAAGATCTAAAAAGGAAATCAATGAAAGGATGAACAAACCTAATGAAGCTGCAAAATATTTTGAAGAACTGTTAAGATCAACTAGAAGATCTAGTGATAGATCTAGACTTGGACTAAATGAACATGCATCATCTACTAAAGAAGAGAATCATCAAAGAATGGAGAATAGAAGAATACAAAACCAAAGAACACCAAGCCCACATGCCATCACTATGGAAAGCTAGGACATATAGCCAAAATATGCAGAAGCAAACATGGTAAGTTTGATCCTAAACCTAAGTTCAATGGACATTGCTTTAACTATAAGAAACATGGACATCGGGCACATGAATGTAGGTCTAAGGTCACTAATCCATCTACCTCAGCTAAGTTTCAAGGAAATTGTTTCAACTATCAGAAGTATGGGCATAGAGCATTTGAATGCAGATCTAAACCTAGATGGTCATCAAATGAATAGACTAAGTCGCTTGTGAAGAATAAATCATACAATTGGGACTATAATACTTGGTACGATTGTCATTACTATGGAAAATATGGACACATTGGAGAAAATTGTATGAAAATGCATTTTAGAGGCAAATCTAGAAGCTGGATGAATGGAAGCATGGTATGTTACAAGTGTAATAAGATAGGCTACTTGAAGAAAGATTGTAGATCACCTATGTCAAGCAATGATCAGAATAAGAATGAAGATATCCATGAAAATTTGAAAAATCAGATGAACAAGACTTGGAAGAAGAAAGAAGAAGAAAGCACAAGTGAAGCTAGCACATCTAAGGTCACCCAATCTGATGGATCAGGTGATCACACTTCTTCTAACTAAGCATATAAAGGTATGTTTGGAACTGAATCTTACAAGGCTTTATTTTACATCAATTCCTAACATAAAATTGAGTAACAGTCCATATCTGCATAGATAAAGATGCATTAGGACATATCTAAGAAAAATAGAGAATTTCATTCTTGATGTCGAGCGTCAGTGTCTTGATTGAGTTATTAATGTATGTCGAGCACCTATTGTGGCCAAGATGCACCGAGTTGTGTCATAACATTTATATTGACTGAGCTTGCATTAGCCAAGGTTAACATGATTTTGTTGAGATAGTTGTATTCCACTTAAGAGATTTTGTTTATGAACCATTTATGAGGCCCTAATTCTACTTTTTGGAATCTATAAAGCATAAAGTTTCCACCCATTTCATTTCACCAAGAAAATTGAGATTTCTTTGAGCGATTCAGAGTATGTGCAACCAGTTTGTTAAAGGTGATTTTGAATCTTTCCAACATGCAGTCGGCAAAGATCATCTACAAGATACTTACGAGAAAGGTACATTACCAAGTAAACATTTATTTTTAGAAATTTTAAATTAAAATGGCATCATCATCATCTACTATAGTGAAGAAACAAGGGATGGAAGTTTTCAACACGTAATTGGTGAGAAACGAAGTTTGCAAGCCACAAACATTTAGGGCAATTTTGGAAACAACAACTAAAGGAGATTTGAATAGTGCTCTATCCTCAATTCTAGAAAATGTGTTGATAATGAATGATATTAGGTCCTGTTACATGTGCAAAATTGGAGAAATTAGAGATTAGGAGATCGGGGAGGCATATGACAAATTATGTGTTAATGGAGTGTTGAAGTGGGAGTATAAATCAATTGTCGAACAAGGGTTAGTGCATACCCTAGATTTCCCACAAAATTTTAAAGTTGAATGGATAAAAATAGTATTGAGTTGAGTACATGATATGAAACTATGGTTGGAAGATGGACCCGTGAAGATAACAAAGAAAATGATCCACCGAGTTACAGGATACCCTGTTATTCAAGGAAAAAGGATAATGGAGTGTTCAAGCAAAGAAGACATTTAGGAAAACACATAGGCAGTATGGAACAAGTGTGGAATGACGATCTCCACCATCACAGATCTAGAAATTGACTTTGTTGTTAGGGTTATCTTGCACAAATTCTACCAATCTAGTCGATTGGACAACGTCCCCTGTATGGCAGTGGACCAGGCATGGAAAAGTATTAAGAAAGGACACATGTATGATCTTGTTGAGCTCTAGCTAACTCAACTTGTCAAGAACCTTAACTCAATCCAGACTGCAAAGAATTCAATGTGTAAGTTTTGTTCTTTACTAGTCTATCTATTCTTTTATGTACATAAGTGTTTTCCTACTATTGGAGGTGTGATATGGGATAAGAAGAGACTCATTAATTCTCAAATTAGTGAGTTCATAGGTTAGATAGGAGATAGTTTTACTAGTGTGATGGATAACTACTTTGTTGAATTCAAGAAGAAAATGAGAAAGAGGACTAGAGTCCCTGTGTCATTAGTTGAAAAGTACAGCAAGGATATATGTTTTCTTGTTGACAAAGACTTCACTTATGCACAAGTAGTCTTGCCTAGGGTTTCATGGCTGATGCCATTACCCTATGAAATAAATATAGATGAAGCTACTGTTGTTATTACAACCCTCTTAGCTAAATAAGATAGCAAAGCACCCTACTTTGGAACATTTGAAGAAGCCAAATCTAATATCACTATGGGCTTAATGGCTTCCACTATAGAAAAAAAGAGAAAGAAAATAGTAAAGAATTTGGAGAAATATGTAGAAGAAATGAAAAAGGATGAACCACTAGAATTAACCCAAGGAGTGGGAGAGGATGAACAAAGTGACTCTAGTGACAATAAAGAAGAAGAAGAAGAGGTTCAAGTGGTAAAGAAGAAAGGTAAGAAGCCATCAATTGTCGAGCCCCCAACCAAGAAAAGAATACTCAAGCCTAAAGTGTCATCGACACCTATGCTGGGGCCTAGAATAAGGGGAGCAGTTGTCGAGACTCTAAAGAAATCACCTGCATCTGGTAAATGAAAACCTATATAGCCTAAGGTAGTACCGAGAAAGGTTAACAAAAGGCCTAGGAGAAAACTTGTTTTGGAACAAGAAGATGATGAGGAAACAGAAAGTGATGAAGAAGTGAAGAAGAAGGTTGCATTGCAGGATGTCAAACCTACCGTGGATGAAATATGTCATAAGATCACAAGCTCTACAGGAGTGGAAGACTTGAAAGGATTAAATTTTGGAAGTCTGAGTATTGGAGACAAAGAAAAGGTTGAAGATTCTATTCTTGAAATGTTGTGCATTTTCAAGATGTTACCTATTCAGTTGGAGAATCGAATCCCTAAGGAGTTAAGAAACAGGGTAGCACAAAAATGGGAGTATGCTCTTAGCACAGAAAAAAATAAGAGAGAGCACCCTAGCACAAGTGGAATCAAGTCTCACCCCTACCAACATCAAACAAATTGTGGAACAATACCGAGCCAAATTTGACCCTAAGCTTAGAGCTTATTTAATTCTTCAACACAAGGTTGAGGATGTTGTACAAGAAAGTATCAAGATTTGGAAGATAGTGTTTGGTTTGTTGATTGACAAAGATGAAGATAAAGGTGCTAGTACATCTAAGAATGCCAAGCCTGCCATAGAACTAAATGTAATGGAATCACCCATTCTGGAGACTGAAGTTCCTAAGGTAGAGGAAATTTTTAAGGTATCAGAAGTACACATTTTTATATAATGGAGGATACCCCAATCAAGAATCAGGTATTGACTAAGGAAGATATATAGGTCGAGGCAGCAAAAGACACATCTTTTCTAGGTAGTAATACTGTACTTTTGCAAGTTAAAGAGTATCCAACAATTGATGAGACATCAACTGTTAACACTACCCCCGCCAAACCTATAGTTGACATGTTAGCCAATACAAGCACTACCAAGGAACAAGATAAGTTAACACCAGCCAATCAATCCACATCTGCCAAGGAGTTATCACAAGATAAAGAAGAAAAGTTTGAAGAAAAATCTAACAGTCCTCATGTGGAGGATAAGGGGATAGAAGAAAAAGAAGTAAAAGACAAAGCTATTGAAGTACGAGAGCCTACAGAATAGGAGGCAATACAAGATCTTGTATAGATGCCGAGTGGGAGCACACCGAAGAAGGCACTAAAGAAGAAAATGGAAGTCATTTCCCCAGAGGTAACCATTGATGAAGTTATTGTTATTCCTAAATGGGATTCTAATAACTTATCTTATGAACATATGCAAATATTGAAAGATTTATTGACTAGGAAAAGCAGACAGGAAGAACTAAGAAGAGAACATCAGCAAAAATAGGTTCTATATGAAATTAAAGATATATTTAATAATGTTTTTGAGTTATCAGATGTAAATAGTTCCACTCCTATATTGGAATAGCTTGTACCTATTGTTTTGAAAGTAAATAATGAAGCAAGTTGCACCAATGATAAGCTGTTTGAGTGGTCGAAAAGAAAGTTCGAGACCAAAATGCTGGAAAAAGTATCTACCGAGATTGTAGTGAAACAGGTTGCACTTTCCACTTTGGTAATAGAGACTGAGGAAGTAGTTACCAATGCACAATATCTACTTACCAAACTTTGCAATGTAGAACAATTCAATGACAAAAACCAAAGACTAGTTAATAACCTACAACAAGAACTCAAATCCACTAGTCAGTCCTTAAGCTTGGATGCAAAAAATAGTTCAAAACATTATGCCAAGCTTATGCATACAAAAGGAAGGATAGACGAGTTGATGACTAATGATGGAAAGATAAGATCCCATCTACTTTCTATACAAACAATTTTGACACCTCACCTAGAGGCCATACAGAGAAAGTTAGTCAAGGCTAAGGACTTAACTCAAAAGGACCCAAATCTGTCTACAACTGAGAGCCTAATCAATCTAGCTATCGAGCTAGAAGTATTATCAGAAGTTTTAAATGTTGCTACAATAGGATGGGAAACTGCACTACACATGGTTATGATGCTGCATAAACCATTTTTGGAGAAATACTTTTCGATCCCTACTCCAGAAGAGATTCGTCATGCCAAAAACAAGGGGGAAATCAAATGACATGACATGACAAAGGGAAGGTAACAAAATTTTGAATGTATATATATCTTAGAGGGAGTATTCTACTAATACTAAATACAAGTGTAATGTCATGATAAAGTGTTTTCGCCACTAATGTCAAAGGGGGAGATTGTAGATCTCTATAGTTTTGTTGAATATTAGTGACCCACACTTAGTCATTTATCTAGGCAATGATGGTCGGTCATCACTACGATTGAGTCATTATGTAATGTACACTTACTAAGTAGTAGTATTGTCGAGTTAACTTACGATCACTATGTATTTTTGTATTATGCTGAGTCTAGTTTTTGCCGAGTCATATATGCAATAATTACCGAGCGACAGAGATATCAACATATGCTAAGTATAGTGAATGCCAAGTACCAGGAACTGCATTTTCCAAGTAAGCCAAGAATGACATATGATTTTGTTATGGCACATTGATCGAGGTAAATTGTTTTGGATGACATTCATATTTTTTATTTTGTTTTGTTGATATCATTATGGAGGTGATTACACATCTATTTTGTAATCATTGATCCCTATGTAATACTTAGAGCCAATCAAAAAATAGTAAGGCTTAAGCGGAAAAAGGAATTAATTTGAACCATAGATCTTGACTCATGAAGATGTTTTGATTGATTAGATAAGGTCAAGATCTAAACCCTAAAATGTGTAAGAGTGAATGAGAGAATGCTAAAGGGTATGAAGGAATGAGCAGATAGGCACATTCAGAGTAGTGATGCATTCAGATAGAGTTCAGTGACCGAGCTAAGTAGTGAAAGGATAGAATAGAAATAAATCTGATAGAAGAAGATGAATATAATACAGTAAAGAGAAGATTTGTAATATGCATACAGTGCAAACTGAAAGATCAAGTACTGAGACATTCTAACCAATGTATCAGGGTAAATCTCTTAACCGAGTAGTCCTAACATAATTTTTGTAATCTCTTAACTGAGTGCTTACTTTGTTGTGAGTTTCAAATCCTTTAGCAAGGTAGACTGTATAATTCTTTGAGCTCCTAATAGGGAAAACCCCTCATAGGGTAGATCATGTTTTGATCAAACTTTGTAAGCCCTAACAGGAAAATTTGTTACTATAGTAGTGAAGATTTGTGGGTGTCATCCCCACCCCAGTTTTACCTTTCAAGGGTTTCTAGGTAACCAAAATCATTATGTTATGAGTACTTTCATGGATGCTGCTTAATATGTTAGTTATTTTATATGATCAAGTATTGTTGATGCTATGAAAATTTTTTATGAATATCAAAATGATTAGTAGGTGATATTTGATTCACCCCCCCCCCCCCCCTCTCAGTATCACTTTTCCAAATTATATTTCCAACACCATTGAATTGTATGAACTAGATGAACTTCAAGAGGTTCTCCTGGTGCAAGCATTTAATAACTATCCTTTCATTATGCAATCTTACCACTGAATGATTACCTTTATCTTTAGAAGCTTAAAAATTCATAATTTCCTAGATGTTTTTAATATTCTCCTCTAACTTTAGCTAATACCATTTTTAAATCACCCTCCCCTTTCTTTATGCTTGAATAATATACCTTTCCAACAGATGGAAATCATTGAACCCTTAGGAAAATTGGTTCAATGGGTTCAAGTTCATTCCATGTGTGTATGTATTTTGGGGATCAAAACTAGTCAGAAGTGAGATGGTGTGGGATGACATGACAAATTGACAAGACATGGTAATTTTTCAACCTTGAACCCTTTGAAACCAAATGAGCTTTCAAAAAAGAGGTTCAATGGGTTCAAGAGGTTCAAAAACTCCTCCCTACGGATTTTTGCATTTTGAAAATAGGAATGGGTGTGTTGAATGAACCATTGAATTGTATGAACCGAATGAACTCAATGAACTTTAAAAAGGTTCAAAATCAAAGATAATTTTTCCACTTTATGCTTTACTGGCACTTAATTGAAAGGGGAACATGGCACTCAGAAGGATGAAAATACTTACAAATAAGGGACTTGGCCTCAAGTTTCCCATAATGGGACTGCATAAAAATGTTGCAAAAAAGGATAGTATATGTCATGGTTACAGAACTATAGGGAATATTAGGAGCCATCACTACTCACTACACATTCATTCATACAAAACACATTGCTATTGCACACACTCAAAAAAAATCTCTTTATTATTGCTCACAAAAACATTTTTCAACTTCTTCTACAATTCTAGGAACATTCTTCCCCTTTTGTCTATTTGTTGTCCATAAAATTTTCCTCACAAATTTGAAATTAAATCTCACCTACTAGTATTAAATTCATTTGACTGTTAGGGTTGTACTTTCTCTGGCCACATCAAGAGCCAACTATGGATTGAAATCCTAATGTTTGTAGATAAATCTAGGCAACATGGACTAACTATTGGGAACTCCTGATAGATAGGTGGAAATGGTAGGTGACTCAGGGAAACCAAATTTGAATTTAAATAATTTAAAATTCCAACACTCCCCCTTTGTCCTGAGTTGATAAACAAGATCAAATCTTATCTAAATTAACTATGCCCAAATTTATTCTTAGGTACTCAAAACTTCCAATGCCCAATGGCTTGGTGAAAATGTCTGCTAGTTACTGCTCAGACCTACAAAAATCCATTTTTATTTCACCATTCTCAAATATCTCTCTAATAAAATGATAGATGATTTCACTATGTTTTCTTCTTCCATGAAACATAGGATTTTTGTCAATTCTATTGAGGAAATAGTGTTGTTCCATCCTCTTGTTCTTCCTTCAAATCTTCCAAGATCCTTCTCATCCAAATAGCTTGACATGATGCTTCATTTTCTACTATATACTTAGGCTCTTCTATAGATTGATAAATAATGAGTTGCTTCTTAGAAGCCCATGAGATTACACTTGAACTCATATGAAACACATAACTAAAAGTGCTCTTCCTATCATCCAAACTTCCTACCCAATCACTATCTTTGTAACCAACCAGCCCAAACTCATTTTTTTTAGTATATAAAATACCATATCCTTTGGTACCATTCTCATACCTCGATATTATCTTACCCACTTGTCAATGGGAGTCTTTTGTAGTCTCCATAAATTAGAAATCAGCCTTACTGCATACAGTATATCAAGCCTAGTTGTTGTTAAATATATTAAAAGTCCTACTAAACTTTTATACAAAGTCAAATTCATATTTTTACTGTAATCTTTCTTTCTCAACATAAGACCTATGACTATTGATGTTGGAGAAGGCTTGTTGTTCTACATTCTAAATCTCTCCAAGAAAAAATTTCCATATTTTTCTTGAGAGATAAACATACCATCATACATTTTTTACTTCATTCCTATAAAATACCTCAAGAGACCTAAGTATATCATTTCAAACTCACATTTCATGACCTCTTTAAACTCAACAATGATTAAATCATCATCCCCAATAAAAATTAAATCATTAGCATACAAGACAACAATTAAAAGTTTACCATCAACTTCCTTTATGTATGGAGTGGGCTCATCATCACTTTTTATAAAGCCATTGCTCATCAAATATGAGTCAATCCTATTGTACCATACCCATGGAGATTTATTTAGACCATAAATATTGATGAAGGGTGCTCCCCTTAATACCACAAACACATAACAAAAATAGAGAAATAACAGCAATATGCAAGAATAGAAAATGGGCTTCTTATTATCTCCACAAATGTGGAATTACAAATTTCAAAATTACAATATGCAAAGCCACATGGGAATTTTCCCTTACAATATTCTATAGAACAAAGCCTTGAATTATTACCTAGATCTAACCAGAACTGCTCCAAACTGACTCAAACAACATTGCAGCCTTCCTTATATAGGCAACTTTCCACCGCCTGGGAAGGTTTCAGAATTTTAGCCAATAGGGCTGACCAAACTTAGAAATATTTTATTTTACAATTTATTACATCAAAGTCGGCTCAAAATAACTTTTGAAACCCAAACAAAAATTTTAAAGGAAAATCATTTTTCTACCATTTCAAGTGACCCAACTTCTGGAGACCATAAGTCATCACCCATTAACCTGATTGACTATTTTGACCCCAATTTAGAAAGGGCACAAAGGCACTCTACAACACCTAACTTGCATAAGCTCTAGTTAGTCAAAGTTTTAACCTCATCTGGGGCCTCTAAAGCCTTCAAAATTGAGTTCAAAGTTTCTGTACCCTACTGCTAATACTGAAAATCTTCAATATCTATAAAGCTAGACTTGATCTGTCAATGAAACTTTACTGGCAGGCTAATATGACCAAAATGAACCTCCAGAGAAGAAAATAGACCATTCTAAGCTCGAACAGAAAACTTACTAAAAATAGTAACTTTCCAAAAATAGCAGCTCTACACAAGATAGCCCTTATTGAAAAGAAACCAAAAATATTTTTGGGTGATGCAAGATTGCTCTTACACCCAAGATGCTCTTGCATCAGACACCCGAGGTAATTTGGGAAGTGACCCTGTCATGTCTTAGGTGTGAAGAGGAAAACCAAGGCACTTAACCTCCTCCCTTGTTAGCCATGATGAATCTTCTATAGGTCACCCTTTCCATTTGACCAAATATACTTCATATGTCCTATTCTGTATGCTTCTACCAACACGACTATCTAATATGTCCTCAATCTCTTTGGTATCTGAAGTACTTGCTAGAATACTCCACTGTGCCACTGTGATCTCATCTTCAACACCTCCTTCATGATACTCTGTCAAATCTAAAATGTTAAACACTGGTGAAATATTCAGCTCACTAGGTAATTCTACCTCAGATGCATTTCCTGAATCATGCTTCTTCAGTATCTTGCATGGCCCAAACTTCTTCATTTTCAACTTATTATATGTACCAACTAAAAATCACTCCTTTCGCAAATGAACCATGACTTCATCTCCAACCTAAAATTGCTTATGCCTCCTTTTCTCATCTGCCTTGGCCTTATACTGTGCATTCATCTTGGTAATGTGCTTTCTCACCTCCTCATGGATGTTCTTCAAATATTTTGCAAAATCATCAGCTTCAACACTACTTATTTCTCCTTTATCTATCTTCCTCAACTCAGATGCATTTCTAGGACTACTTCCATATACAATCTGGAATGGTGATTTACCAGTGCTCCTATTGACAGAACTATTGTATGCAAATTCCACCTATGGTAAAATCAAATCCCATCATGTTGGCTTATCTCCAACCAAACATCTTAGCAAATTCCCCAAACTCCTATTCACCACCTCTATCTGTCCATCAGTCTGTGGATGATGTGATGAACTAAACTTGAAATTTGTCTTCAACTTCTTTTATAATGTACATTAGAAATATCCAACAAACTTAGTGTTCCAATCTGAAACTATACTCTTCGGCAAACCATGTAGTCTCGCCACTTCTCTGAAAAAAAATTCTGCTATATGAACATCATCATTAGTCTTCTTGCAAGGAATGAAATGTTTCATCTTTGAAAATCTATCAACCACTACAAAAATTGAATCATGTCCCTATTGTGTTCTTGGCAAACTAAGAACAAAGTCCATACTGATATCCTCTCAAGGCTTCTCTGGTATAGGTAATGGCTGATACAACCCTATATTCTGCTTCACTCCTTTTTCCATCTGACATACTCTACAACTCTGTTCAAACTTCTTGACATCTTGCTGCAACTATGGCCAATAATAATTCTTACTAACCAAAGCAAGGGTTTTATCATGACCAAAATATCCAGCCAATCCTCCGCTTGCTTCTCCTTGATGAGATTCTCCCTCATAGAACTTCATGGAATGCACAACTGACTCCCTCTAAATAGTATATCATCCTAGATGATGAAATCCAGCCACTTTTTTATGTCTAGAGTAACAAGTTCTCTACAAGCTTTCCAAGCTTCACCAAAATCAGGATCCTCTAGATATAAATTCTTGAGTTCCTTGAACCCAACCACCTCAATCTGCATTTCTGTCAGCAAAATTTGCCTTCTGCTAAGAGGATCTGCAACCCTGTTAGACTTTCCACTCCTATGTTTCAAAACAAAAGTATAACTCTGGCAAAACTCAACCCATTTCAAATGCCTTTGATTCAACTTTCCTTGACTATTCAAATATTGCAAAGCTTCATGATCAATATAAAAAATAAACTCCTTAAGAAGTAGATAGTGTCTCCACTTTTTTAATGCCTGAACTATAGCATAAAATCCCTGATCATAAACAAAATATTTTCTCTTGGCATCATTTAACTTCTCACTGAAATAAGCAATAGGTTTATCTTATTGGCTCATAATAGCTCCTATTGCAGTACCACTAGCATCACAGTCTACTTGAAACACCTTATTAAAATCTGGAAGTGCTAAAATAGGTTGTTCTGTAACTTTTTGTTTCGACAATTGAAAACTCTTTTCTACCCCATTAGTCCACTTAAACTCTTTTCTATCCCCTCTCATTGTTTCAGTCAAGGGCCTACAAGTACTGCTATAATTTTTGATAAAATTTGTGTAAGAGCTAGCCAAACCATGAAAAGATCTTACCTCAGTAGCACTCCTTGGAGTAAGCCATTCAAGGATAGCCTGCACTTTCTCTAGGTCCATTTTTAGACCTTCTGTTGAAACTACAAATTCCAGATACACTAACTCCTTCACAAAACTACACTTCTTCAAATTAATCAACAATTTTTCTTCCCTTAACTTCTCAAACACCTTACGAATATGCATCATATGCTCTTCCAATGTCTTACTCAAGATAAAAATATCATCTAGGTAAACAATGACAAACTTACCCAGAAATTCTTTCAGAACCTTGTTCATTAGCCTCATGAAAGTGCTCGGTGCATTGATTAGCCCAAAAGGCATGACTAACAACTCATATAGTCCTTCCTTTGTCTTGAAGGTAGTCTTCCATTCATCTCCTTCTTTGATCCAAATCTGGTGATATCTACTCTTCAGATCTATCTTTGAGAAATACACAGCTCCACTCTAGCAATCCATAATATCATCCATTTGTGCTAATGGAAACCTATACTTGATGGTGATCTTGTTTATAGCCCTGGAATCTATACACATCCTCCATTCTCCATTCTTCTTTCATGCTAATACTGCTGGTATAGCACATGGACTCAAGCTCTCCTGAATCAACCCCTTCTATAACAACTCATGTACTTGTATGTTCAACTCTTCACTTTTTGCCTGTGTCATTCTGTGTGCTACCTTATTTGGAAAACTAGCTCCTGGAATCAAATCCATATGATGACTAATCTTCCTTACTGGTGGTAATCCATCAGGTACATTATCAGATACAATATCCTGAAACTCATTCAACAAATCTACAACTTCTATAGGCACATCTTCTACTTTCTCTTTACCAACTTTTGGAATTAAAGAAAAACACACATGCTCATGCCTCATACCATCTATGAACTTTCTTCCATCAACAAAAGTTATTCTTTCATTACCACATACCTTTTCTTCTATCTCCTTCAATGGCTTTAGCTTATGTCGCACTCCATCCTTTCTCAAGGAATAGGTATTTGCACAACCATAATGTACAACATGTCTATCAAACTTCCATGGTCTACCCAGAAACATATGACATGCATCCATAGGTATGATATCACATGGTACCTCATCATGGTACCTACCAATCTTGAAATTTACTAGGCACTATTCATTGACCATGACCTTGTGGTCATCCTGCACCCAGGCAATCCAATATGGATGTGGGTGTTTCTCTCTCTTGAGATTCAACTTTGTCAAGATTTCTTCTGACACCAAATTGTCAGTGCTTCCACTATCGATAATCACATCACAAAATTTACATTCACACTTACACCTTTTGCAAAACAGGCTTCTTCTTTGCTCTGGCTCATTCTCCCCACTTAGAAGGACTCTTCTGTTAATTAGTGTTTCTCCTCTTTTAGCATCTTCAAAATGTGATGATCTAGCATCTTCATCTACGTATGCGACTCTAGCCTGGCCTTCATTTCTCCTATCTATCCTTCCTTGGCATTGAGGACATTCAAAGGCCCTATGACCTTCTTCTCCATAGTGAAAACATGCTCCAGGAAAGCCTCCTCTTCCAGATCTGTGTCCTCTTCCTCTTCCTCTCTGATCAAGCTATTATTCTGATCTTGGAAATGATTGGAATTGTTTCCTCTCTAATTTTGACTACTACTAGCCTCATCCTTCTTTTTTTAGTTCTTCATTTTGGCCTCTATATAACCATCCACTAGATCTTCCACCATGACCTCTTCTATTTTGTCTTCTTTCAAACTTCTTGTTTAGCTTTTCCTCTACTTTTAGGGAAAACTGGTATGCCTCTTCAATGCTATTCATTTGAACTAGATTCAACTCCTCCTAAATGCTTGGCCTCAACCCATTAAGGTAATGGGAAACTTTCTCCTTATCATCTTCCACATAGCTTGTTCTGATGAGGATTCAATAGAACTCCTCCATATACTCCTGAACAGATCTTCCTACTTGCTTTAAACTTTGCATTTTCTTTAGTAGGTCAAGCTCATAATCAACAAGAATGAACTGTCACTTAAATTTATCCACCATCTGATCCCATCTTGTGATTTTATCTTTTCCTCTTCTATTTTACTCCAACTAAATCTCTTGCCACTAGATCTTCACATGACCCTTTAGTCTGGCCTTCGCAAATTTGACCCTATCAAGATCCTCAATATCTTCATACTCAAAATATTCTTCACATTCATTGATCCAGTCAATCAATTTCTCTGGGTTAGGATTCCCTGAAAATGTAGGAACCTCAATCTTAGGTCTTTTTCCGATCTTGGAAATGGCTCAGAAAAGTCTTTCTTCTTCTTGATTCAAAACTTCAACTTCTCCTTCCTGATCAGAATTTTCTTCTCCTTCAACTTCATCCTTGATTTCATCTCTGACATTAAGATTCATTCCTCTACCAATCTCTTCTTGCAATGCTCACACTTATCTTTGGAGTGCTCTAACCTCAGGTGTCACAACACCATCTCTTCTGCCACGTTCCCTTTGTGGAGGCATTTTCGTGCTTATGGCTGAAACCCTAACCATGATCCTAGTGCAAATTGCTTCACAGTCAGCAATCTATTTACACACTCAGGAACCCCTACGCTGATACCACTTGATGAAGGGTGCTCTACTCTGATACCACTTGATGAAGGGTGCTCCCATTAATACCACAAACACATAATAGAAACAAAGAAATAACAACAATATGCAAGAACAAAAAATGGGCTTCTTATTATCTCCACAAATGTGGAATTACAAATTTCAAAATTACAATATGCAAAGCCACATGGTCATTTTCCCTTACAATATTCTGTAGGACAAAGCCTCAAATTATTACCCAGATCTACCCAGAACTGCTCCGAACTACCTCAAACAACACTGGAGCCTTCCTTATATAGGCAATTTTCTACCGCTTGGGAAGGTTCCAAAATTTTAACCAATAGGGCCAACCAAACTTATAATTATTTTATTTTACAATTTATTACATCAAAGTCAGCTCAAAATAACTTTTGAAAACCAAACAGAAATTTTGAAGGAAAATCATTTTTCCACAATTTCAGGTGACCCAACTTTTGGAGACCATAAGTCATCACCCGTTGACCTGATTGACTATTATGACCCCAATTCGGAAAGGGCACAAAGCACTCTATAGCACCTGACCCATGTAAGCTCCAATAATCCAAATTTTTGACCTCATATGGGGCCTCTAAATCCTTTAAAACTAAGTTCAAAGTTTTTGTACCCTGCTGCCAATACCGAAAATCTTCAATATCTACAAAGCTAGACTTGATCTGTCAATGAAACTTTATTGACTCACTGATATGACCAAAATGAAACTCCAAGGAATAAAATAGATCATTCTGAGCTTGAATGAAAAACTTACTAAAAATAGTAACTTTCCAAAAATAGCAGCTCTGCACAAGATAGCCCTTATTGAAAAAAAACCAAAAATATTTTTGGATGATGCAAGATTTCTCTTACACCCAGGATGCTCCTGCATCAAATATCCTTTTTTATCCTATACACTTTATCTCCTTCACCCATAAATTGATAACCAGGTGGTTTCTCTACATAAACCTCTTCTTTAAACACTCCATTAAGGAAGGAACACTTCACATCCATTTGAAATACCTTCCATTTGTGTTGGGATGAAATATCTATGACAATGCACATGGTTTCCATCCTTACAACAAGTGAATATGTTTCATCATAGTCTCTACCAAACTATTGTTTGTGTTCCTTGACCACCAATTGTGCCTTATGCCTATCTATTTTTCCTTCAATATTGCACTTGATCTTATAGACCCATTTAACCCCAATAAATTTCTTTTTGAGATGAAAAATAGTTAACTCCCAAGTTCTATTTCTTTCTATTGTGTATATTTCCTCATCCATGGCCTCACACAATTTATCTTCTTTCATGGCATCCTCAAAATAAATTGGATCGTTGTGAGAAAATAATGCAAAATTAATGTTTTCATCAAAATCATCTTCATATCTTTCATCTTGGTAGATCTCCCTTAGAATCTTGATATTTCTTTTCATTAGGGAGGTGAGAGTAGGGTCATAACTCTCACTATTGTTATTGTTGTTATGTTGTGTAGGTTGCATCAGGATCTTTCTAGAGTCATATGGAGCTCTTTGTGTACCAATTTAGGGTTGTCAAGAGTCATCAAGCCAATTCTCTAGATGTCTTTGGCTACTTGAATTTGTGTCTATTTGTGTTAGGAGCCATCAAGAGCTATTGAGAGATCTTTGTATCTATTGTTGCATCATCTTGTTGATCATCAAACTCATCTCCTTCATCAACAATAGGAACTTTGCCTGAATTTCTTGATGACATGTCCACCAAGCCATACCATGACTTATTATAAATAACTTCTACATCTCTTATGGTGATGATCTTCTTGGTGACTGGGTTATACAATCTATATGCCTTGGATTCTAGACTATAAGTGATGAAGATAATTTTCACACCCTTTTCATCCAACTTTTGTCATTGCTCCTTTGGCATGTGTGCATATGCCACACACCCAAATACTCTTAAGTGTTCAACCATTCATCTATGATTTTCCCATACCTCAAGAGGGATCTTGTCATGGACTTCCTTTATAGTAATTTTATTTATCAAATATACATTTTTTCTGTAGCCTCTCCCCAATATTTAGTTGGGAGTCTTTTTTATCTCATCATGCTCCTTTCCATTTTAATAATGGTCCTATTTTTCCTCTCAACCGCTCCATTTTTTTGTAGAGTATAACTAGTTGTAAGATCCTTCTTTATGCTATGTATTTCCTATAATAATTTACAACCTGATTGGAGGTATACTCACCCCCTCTATCAAACCTTTCAACTTTAACATAATGTCCACTTTCTTTTTCAGCATGGGCTTTAAACTATAAAAGCTTATCAAAAGCTTGAAATTTATTTTTTTTAAATTGCAACCATGTCCTATGGCTGAAATCTTCAATAAAGGTCATAAAATATGTACTCCCCCTAATGAAAGTGACTTTCATAGGTTCAACTAAATCAGTATGCACCAACTCCAATGGTGTCCTTTCCCTTCTAGATTTACCATATTTAAATGGTTTTCTATGTTGCTTACCCAAAATGCAAGCCTCACACTTGCTACTAGACTCTATAATACATAGAAAACCATCTACTATTCTTTTCTTGGGCAATAAACTTAAACTAGCATAGCCAAGATGTCCATACCTTAGATGTCATAGCTTGGATGGGCCTTCAATCATGCTCCTTAAAGTTGATTATTATTATTTTACTATTGTACATACTTGCTTGGGGGGTGCAGTGACAGATTGGGAAAAGAAACATGTCTCTATCCTTGATAGAAACATCTAGTTCTTTGTCATTTGGATTGCTGCAACAATTTTTTTACTCCCAACTTTCTCATAAATGATACATTGGCCATTCTCTATTAACACTTTGTATGCATTCTGAATGAGTTGTCCAACACTCATCATACTTTTCTTTATACTAGGGGAAAAATAAACATTTTAAATCTCCTTCTTATCACCTTGATTGGTTTGAATCATAATAGATCCTTTTCCCATAACTAGAACAGTTCCATTGTTCCACATTTTGATTTCATACTTAACATTTTTATTAATGAAATAAAATAAACTTTCATTACCACTCATGTGGTTACTACAACTACTATCCAAATACTAGACCTCAGGGTTGTCTTCTTCACCAATGTTGCACATGATTAAGGTTGTGGGATGACTACCTTCAAGCACTTTCACATCAGCCACATTTGTACTTTTCTTTGATTGATTACTTTTCTTTTTCCAGCATTCACTTGTATAATACCCACATTTATGGCAATAATAGCATTCAACATTGCTCGTATTTGAGTTGTTGTTATTATTTCCTTGTCTAGAGTTGTTCTAAGATTTTATTTCCCCCTCATGGTTGCCTAATCATCCTGAGCTTTCTCCTCCATCATTTCTTTGATCAGAGTTTCCACAACCTCTTCCTCTTGGGCTTCATCTGGAGTTATTTATTCCTCTCCCCCTACCTCTTACATTGGCTTGAGCTTTGAAAGATTTCACTTGGGAAGAAGTTGCAGACTTGTTTAGGCATTTCTCCTAGGGTTGGATAGAACCCATTAACTCATCCATAATTAATATGGACAAATCATTTGCCCCTTCAATGGAAATAATAATTGTATCAGATCTTTAGGGAAAACTTCTCAAGATGAAATGCCCATAAAATAAGAAATACGTCATCTCATCACCTGTCATGTAGGATGCCACCTCATGAAGAGGTCCCACAAAGTGAATGGAAACTTAGGAAGTTGATAAATTAATTAAATAAATGATTCAGCATGTTAGGACTCTAAGGTTGAGATACCTTAATCCTAACATTCTCCCACTTGTCGAAGACTTTTCAAGAGTCCAAAACATCAAATTATAAGGAGCCAAAATGATGAAACTATATCATCACAACCATCCATGAAACTATGCAAATCTCAAGCATGCTCTTATACTCCATCCAAACATCAGTCCAAAAAATACAAGCATAAGATCCTAGTGATAAAAAGGTTACATACTATTTCCACCACTCATGTAGGAAATTTGGCCTTTTGAAAAGATATTGTCATATATTTCCATTTGGAGTGGAAATTGATTTGGCAATTTCCTATGTTGACTAAAGAGTTTTGGTTTGCAATTTCTATTATCATTGGAGTTGTATTTTAGCAGTTGGCATTTATGGTGGAGTTCAATTTTGAAAATTGGTGTGAGGTAAGGAAGGTGTCTATTCTGGTCATGGTAATTTCTATGCTTCACTTGTATTGCATTTGGCAAGATTACAATTATAGATGACACAGGTGTTGTTAATGTGGAAGTTGTTATGAGCACATGGACCATAGAATTAGCAAGTTTTTTATATTATGACACAACTTACCTCTTATGTTTTGAAGATGGTTTTGGAAACCATGGGCACCTATCGCTTGTGTTGAGATCTAGATATATGTTGGTTCCTTCACTGATTTACAAATGAATGAGAGAGAAGAGGAGTTCATTTCATGGGGTTATGTTGTCAGATATTCTCTAGGATGAGACAAGATGTAAATCTCCATCTAAAGGCTAAGGGCTTGAAAATTTATTATAATTTGTTGTTGAATAATACATTGGCTCGATGTTTTGGAGTGTGGGGTTCTTTACCTAAAATGGTTTTCCCCAAATATATTTTTGTTTTCTATTATGTCTCATTCTTTTAGTTTAATGATTTTAGAATATTAAATCTATACATTGTAATTCTACTGAAATTTCTTACATCTATAAATTGAAATCACTTTCCTTTAAGGTTTTAATTGTGGGAAATCAACTATGCTTGTTTCCACTTTTATGACATAGTAGTATATGCTTGTATTAGTTTATTAGAAGCTATTGAAGAAATTATTAGATATTGGATGTACATACTGATCTTAGATGACTTCCTGGGATACTCGCATTTCCTTCAGATTGATCATGTGTTAATCTTATGAAGAAACATTTATTCGTAAACAAATAATTACATATTAAATTAAAAATCTTCATTCAATAAATAGAAATGTAACTTTGAATATTCAAAATCTCTAAAATTTTATCCAACAAATTTTTTGTCTAACAATAACTTTTCTAGCCAAGAGTAGAGAATTTTTTTATCAAACTAAAGCTAAGGTCTCATGGAGGAGGCTTCCTTAAAAATAGAGCTGACTCCTGAGAATTTTTAGGAATATTTAAAGGCTAGTAGCCCCATGAATTTTGTAATGCATTTCACCTTAAAAATTTAATGCAAACTAAGCAGTGATTGACATGTGGAAAATATAGCTCCTAAGTTGGCGGGGCAATTTCTAGCCCCACCCCTTTTTTACCTCCTTAAATTTATAAATCTAAAAATTAGGAGCTCCTATTTTCTAGCACAAGATTCTATTTAATCATGTAGCATAAAGATATTCTAATGGGACCTCACATTGATGAAAAATGGAACTTAAAACTCCACGTAGAATCCTTGACTAAGATTCAATATACATTTACTTCTAAATGGAATTTGTATTTGGAAAGAATGTGAGTGATTTAATCTTCATAACTGAAAGAGGGGTAAAAATTTATTAAGACAAAATGAGAAAAAAAAAGGAGAGCTCAACAAGGATCTCGATCTTGAGAAACGAGGTCATCTAACTCAAGAGACAAATCTAAGGGAAGCTTCCCCCTATCCACAATATTCCAACCTTGAGCATGATCAGATGCCCATTTGGCCAAACAATCAGCAGCCCTGTTCCATTCTCAAGGAATGTAATTAAAACTAACAGACTCTAGAGAAGTAAAAAAGAGAAGATTTTGATTAACAACTAAAGCCAATTTCCAACTAACATTCTCAAGCAACTGTGAAGTAAGAAAATACACCACCACTTGAGAGTCAGATTCACAGATAACTTGGCACCATCCCCTCAAACAACATTGCTCCACGACCCGTAAAATGGCTAGAGCCTCCATGAGATTATTAGTATGACAACCCTTATGCACTAAAAAAATAAATTGAACTTCTCTAGAGCTACAACGGGCCACACCCCCTATGCCAGCGGGACCTAGATTCCCTCGAGAAAAACCATCAATGTTGACTTTGAGAACTCCAAGTGGAGGAGGCAACCAATGACCCACATGATTCACCTATTTCTTCCTTTGATGTCTAGGATGGTTTGGAACTTTATGATACCATTGGCCTACATCCCCTTAGAACCCATCTTGAAAATAAAATTTAAGACATCTGCAAATAGAAAGATCACCAAGATCCATACCTCCATCTAACTCACACTTTTCTTGAATAGTTTCCTGAAGAGAATGGGAAATCTTCTACCAAAGATGCATGACACCAATCCGGACATCCTGAAATATTCATCGGTTCCTCTCCAACTAGATATGCCAAAGAATAAAAGAGGGGCCAACAATCCAAGAAGTCTAAAGAGGTGAAGCCTTCGAGGGGCCACTCCCCAAGCAATCCCAAAACTTAGACAAGGAGGAAGCATGCCGACAAGAGCAACCCCAAGCACTCCACCAAAGATTCCATAATTGGGTAGAAAAGGAACAATGGAAGAAGAGATGAGAGATAGAATCCTCTCCATTACCACATAACACACAAAAAGATGGGTCCTGGAACCCATGTTTACAAATATTATCCCACATAAGACACCGGTTGTGAGCAACCAACCACATGAAAAAGTTACATTTGGGCTGAGAAAACTTATTCCAAACTTGTTTCCACCAAGGGACCTCAGCATCCCCTAAAAATTGTCTAGTAATCTCCCAGTACCTAGCAGAAATAGAATATTTACCAGATAGGGTGCCACCCCAAGCAAAAACATCTGGCCCCAGTAGAGAGAAACACTCCCTAGAAGCTAGAATCCTAGAAAGATCATGGCGGTCTTCCTCTGAGCCCCCAAGAGGCCAATCTGAAGAGTACTTCCATCAATATCCAACAAGAAGACCTAGCTAATAAGGATTCTTATAATGAGCCACATTATCCCATCCAACAACATGAAAATAATCACACAGAGTCTGAAGATGAGGGTAAATAGATAAGATAGGAGGGTTTCCATCCCAAGCATCAGACCAAAACAAAGCCTCAGAGCCTCCCTTATATATCCAAAAAAGGCCCCTCTTAACCAATTGAGCACCAATCTTGAGAGTATTCCACACCATAGAGCCACGACCTTCAAGAGGAAGCGTGGAGACAGACCAAGGATCAATGCCTCTAAAATACTTATGAGTAATGATACGAGCCCAGAGATGATTTTGTCTAGAGCACCATCGCTAGTAAAGCTTAGCAGCCAAGGCTTGGCTAGTCAAGATAGAAAATCAAAGGCCAAGACCACCCTCCTTCTTAGGCCTGAAAATAGTTTCCCAACTAACCAAACTCCATTTAGAGTTATGAAAATTACCACTCCAAAGGAATTGTCATGAAAGAGCATCAAATTCCTTGAGAAAGTAAATAAGAGCAGCTTGAACCATGCTTCTATAAATAGGAAGATCTTGAATATCAAATTGAAGAAGGGTAACATGAGCAGTAGTAGAGAGCCATCTATGGGTCCAGTTATTTACCTTCTCCCAAAGCTTGATAATCAAATTCTGCCAAAAGAGTCGTGGCTGCCTAGAAACAACAATAGGAATGCCAAGATAAGTCAAAGGGAGTGAACCAATCTAAAATCTAAGGATATTATAAATCCTCCACTGAATTGGATTAGGAGTGTTAAAGAAATAAATACAAGATTTGTGTTCATTAACTTTATGGCCTGTCGTCACCAAATAAATATCCAAAGTATGTCAGAAGGCTTCAGCTTCCTTGACTCAAGAAATTCTCGCCAGATCAGAGTCATCAACAAATTGAAGATGAGAAAGAGAAGGAAAACCATTCCCCCAATGTCATCCATGGATAGAGTGCTAGGACACTTGATACTTAATGAATCTTCCCAAACCCTCATCCATAATAATGAAAAGATAGGGGAAGAGGATCACCCTAGCAGAGACCCCTAGAAGCACCAAATAACTGGGAAGGTTGGCCATTAAGAAGAATAGAGAAAGAGGAAGAAGTGACACAGCTCATAGTCCAACTCACCCACTCTAAGCTAAAGCCAAAGGCAAGAAGAATATTCCTTAGAAAGCTCCATTTGACTCTATCATAGGCCTTAGCCATATCCAACTTAATAAACATTGATCGCTCCCTTGAGCTGGCCATAGAGTGGATAGCTTTAGTAGCAATAACCACCCCATCTAAGATTTGTCTTCCTACAACAAAACCTCCTTGTTCTTCTATGATAATAGTAGCCAACCACTTTTTAAGTCTCTCAGAAATCAGCTTAGTAGTAACTTTGTAGGCCACATTACATAGAGAAATAGGTTGAAAAAACTCCAATTGATTAGCCCCATCCTTTTTCAGAATAAGAACCAAGAAAGTATAATTTATTGCCCAAAGCATCTGGTTGCTAGAATAAGATTCTTTAACAACTTCTAACAAATCCTATTAATGATGTCCCAAAATTCTTGAAAGCATTCGATAGGAAAGCCATTAAGGCCAGGAACTTTTCCTTTTGGAATACCAAAGACCACTTCCTCCAACTCAGCCAAAGAAATTGGGTGCATAAGATAATCATTCATTTCTTGAGAAATAAGGTTTGGAATACATGATAAAATACTATGCTCTTAATTATCAGCAGGAGGAGAATCCTCAGAGAAAAGGTTAGAAAAATACCGAGTATCCTCTTGAAACACAGCTGGCAAGGAAGATAAATGGATACCTTCATAATTAACTAGAGGAGAAATATAGCTTTGATTCTGATAAGATTGCATAGTTTTGTGGAAAAAGGCAGTGTTCCTATCACCTTCCTAGAGCCAATCAACTCTGGCTTTTTGCTTCCAAAAAATTTCCTCCCGAAGTTCCCATTCTTCTACAGCTCTAGAAGCAAGGGATTTAGCCTTACCTAGATCCTATGAGAAGCCAAGATCTTGAATCTGTCTATTAATGACATTCAAATGCTCCTAAGCGATTCTCTTCATGTAATGAAGGTTCCCAAAATAATCTTTGTTCCGTCTTTTGAGCTATCTTTTGACATATTGAAGTTTTTTAGAAAGAGAAAACATAGTAGTACCAAAAGCAAGGACACCATCCCTCCACCAGCTAGAAATAAGATCATGAAGAAAGGAGTTTCAAAGCCACATGAGCTGAAACTTAAAAGGAGGAATCTTAGGAATAATCACCCTAGTAGCAGAAAATTTAATTGGCCAATGATCAGAACCCCTCCAGTCTAGAATTTTAGAAGAGAGAGTGAGGGCACCACTAACCCAAAAGAAAGAAACTAGAAATCTATCAAGACATTCTAAGATAGCATTAGCTCTAGTCCTTCTATTATTCCAAGTAAAGAGACCATTAGCGGGCCTAATATCAGAAAGATGAAAGAGATCTATAATATGACAGAGAAGATCAGATGAAGATCCTATCCGGGCCAACCCACCTCGCTTCTCCTCTAGACTTAAAATTGAATTGAAATATCCTACTAACACCCAAGGATGGTAAGGATGAAAGGTTCTAACATGCGGAATATTCATCCAAAGATTTACCTTTCCCACAAAATCAACAGGTGCATACACATTAGTAATCAAGATCACCTCACCAGAATCCATAGAAGAAGCCACCATAGATAGAGCTGAACAAGAAGTCACCTAGCCAAGGGGAGAAATTTTATGAGGGTCCCAAAGGATAGCCAAACTACTTGTCATCCCCATAGCCCCAACACACTGGGCTTGCCCATGAGGCCAAATACTAGAGGCAAATCGGTCCATAGACTCCATTGAAAGCTTATTCTCGTGGACACAAAAAATGTTTGGAGAATGATCAACCACCAAATCATGAATACCCTTTTGTCTAGGGATGCTATTCAACCCCCTAACATTCCATGAGATGATGATCATCACTGAGTAGGATGGGGGAAATGAGCATCCAAGGGTTTCACAGCCCTAGACTCTATCAGCATATCTCTTGTAAATTTGAGCTTCTCTTGATCTTTTTTGCTCCCGCTCTTTAGAGGAGGAGTAAAAGAAACCCTCTTAAAATGTCTTTGCAGCAAACCCAAGGGAGGGGAGACCCCTTACCCTTACCAGATGCTAGCACATCCTGAGCTAAGTTCGTCAGAACACCAACATTATCTTGAGGCACCGCAAGAGTCAACAAAGCTCCAGACTCAGGAGTATTAGGGAGCTCATTTGGCTATCGAGCCACAACTTGAGATGCTTCACAAGAATCATGAGGTAGAACTTCCCCATCACAAACAGGATCAGTTGAGATACTAAGAGGAATACCCTCCTCTAAAACCATACTTTCCAGCACCTCAAATCGATTAAAGTTAGAATCTGGCTAGCAGTCTTTGAAGGGCCTTTTCTGACCTTGTCCCTTAGCATGTGGGTGAATAGGAATAAAACCATCTTTATCCAAACCAATATCATTTAATTGAGTCTTCCCTTTACCCACATTATCTACTTGTGCTTGCCCCTTAGATGTGTTATCTAGTTGAGCTTTACCTTTTCCTGTAGTGTTCGATTGCCCACCACAATTGCTAGTAGCAGAGCCATCTATCCCTTTAGAGGCTAAGACCCAAGGGCATTGATGTTGCAAATGACCATACTCATGACATATCCGACATCGGAAAGGAAGGGATTCATAATCCAATTGTTGCACCTAAGAAGAAGACCCAAGAGAAATTTCCATAGAATCTGGTAATGGTTTATTCAAATCAATTTCAACACAGATTATGGCATAAGAGAGATCCTTTTTATCGAGGGATTGATAAAAAGGTTCTCTCTTATGCCAAAATCTGTATTGAAATTGATCTGGTAGATGCACACTCTTTGTTGTAATTTCAAAAATACTATTCATTTCACATCACAAGTGACATAGCTCAACTATCAGATTACCACGATTGTCAAAATTAATCAACATTTTTTCACTTACTGAATAGTGAAATCCATTCTTCTCAAATCAATGAAAACAAAGCCACAAAAAACTCATTGCACAACTTACAATAGGAGTAAATAATTTACATAAAAATTACCTAATTTTTTTTAAAGATCAAGACTTTTACCTCAAATGCTTCTTAGACTCATCAAGCTTCAAGCATAATGGTATTATTCAATGATGAAGAGGGTCAAATTGGAGAATTTATGAACAACTGATTCAAGACTTAATCCAAGATAACATGCATATAAACCCATCAACACATCTTTATTGTAACAACAACTAAAAGAATGAAGATGGATTAAAATGTATCCATTGATATGTATTTATCTAAATGTATTTGATATGTAGGTATTACATTGTGAAATCATGTACAATATCGATTGTGTAGCGGAGACCAACAGATGGTGTTTCATTTGGTATTCCATGGACAGGTGGCATTTATTAAATGCAATTAATTGTGTATTCAAAAGTGTAATCTGTCAATCCAGTTCATAGAATATGATTTATTTTTGTTTACATCGTTACATTTGATGGCCTCCTATAAAGGTTGATGCCTCTATAGGGTCACACCTCTTGGTGTAATAATTAATTCATTGCTCAAACATTTTAGGATTTTATTTTTGTAGAAATATCTATTTATTCAATAAATTATGTGGTGGTCCAATTTTAAAACCAAGAGAAATAGGTCTAGACTTTTGGAGTGAATGTAGTAAGGAATGGGTAGTCTTAAAATCCAAGAATAAGTCTAGTCTTTGGAATTGAATGTAATGAGGAATAGGTAAGGCCTAGCTTTTTCCACTAGCTTAATTGAAAACACACAATTTTTGTGGTTATTAGTATTTCAAATTTATTCTAATTAATGTTGACAAAAAGCACATTAAAGATAAATAAACATACCTTTTTTCATCATAATACTAATCTATTGCTAAATTATTTAGTAATCCTCTATTTCTTTTTAAAGTAACATAAATTTAAAAAATACTTTTTATTTTCCTTCCAAACTACATTACGAGATCTTTAATAAAAAAAATTAAGAAAAAAATTGAAACTTTCAAATTAAGTTGATTCAATTTAATTTAGTCTATGTATCCATGTTTATAAAAACTAATAAATTTTTACACAGTTACATTTGATGACCTCTTATAGATGTTGATGCCATTATAAGATTATGCCTCTTACCATAATTAATTAGTTCATTGTTCAAACATTTTAGGATTTTGTTTTTCTAAAAATAATTATTTATTCAATAAAGTATGTGGTGGTTTAATTTTAAAACTAAGAAATTGGTCTAGTCTTTGGGAATGAATGTAATGAAAAACAAGTAAGGCCTAGCTTTTCTTCAAAATCTTAATTGAAATCACATCATTTTTTTTAATTGATAATAGGTTATGAAATATATTAATAAAAAGAGTCTGATGACATCATCCATATAGCTATCACAAATTTCCTCATACACTATCTACCCACAAGTCTACTTCACATGCATATTACATTACATTTTCCAAAATGTACATCCCAAATTTACTTAACCCCATATACACCTTGCTTGACAATATTATATCTTCACTACATAAACAAAGACATGACCAAAATTCAGACCCGCAAGACAAAATCTGCACTATCTTCAACTTTCATTCAATCTTCATATTGAAACCGTCCTCATCCAACTTCGCATAATTAAACTCGTGGTCATCACAGAAACATCTACCCATGGCCAAAAAACCTTCCATCAACAGATAATTCATTTTGGCCCACTTATTGCCTAGTTTCCAATTGGGTATATGCACAAAGATGGGGGACCAAAAAGGTGCCACTTTTCTTTTTGGTCCCCCATAGACCATAGTGCATACGAACTAAAGGGTGTGTGCCCTATAAGGCGCACACCCTATGGCTTGGGCAATATAAAGCATACCATGTATGCCCTATAGCGCGCACGCGCTTTGAAAAAACACTATTTAGTGTTTGTTGCGGGTTGGAAATCTCATTTTGCTTTCCACAAACCTATTTTTATAGCAAAAGGAGCCTTCCCAAGCGCGTACGCAATCTTTTTTGGGCTCATTGAATCCATAGTTTTCATTCATTCATCTAATCAAATGGCTCCACAACATCGAAAAGTTTGATCCGAAAGAAGAGGTAAGTATTTTTATAGCCCATTCCTCTTATTTGTTTTAAAAATTTCAGCTTTGTAGCAATTTGTTTTGTTAAAATTTGTTTATAATTAAGATTTTAAAATCTAGTTTTTTTAATTGTCAGGAACAAATGATCTCCCTCAATCAAACCCTCCACCAAACCCTCTATCTCCTCATGAAGAAATGAATGAAGAAACAAATGAATAAAATAACCAAGAAAATGAACCTCAATTGCCTCCACCAATCGAGAAACCTCCTCCTGGAACACAAGAAAATTTGATGAACCAAATTGAAAGAGGGAAAAAAGAATTAGAATCTTTAATTACGAGGTTAAAAGATTCTAGTGGTACAAATCCTGGAAGGGAAAGACTTGCGAAATCATTGGAAGCAATCTTGACCCACGTAAGCTCAATTAGTGGGCAAATTAATTTATGGTGGGATAAAAGAGAAGAACAAAAACAATATTATGCAAATAAATTATCTTATGCAGACATAAAAAAGAAAAAAATCACAAAAGATGACATTTACAAGCTATTTAAAAAACCAGGGGACACGGATACTCTTAGAACTACAACAAGGAGGTTCCCAATTCATTGGTGCTTAAATAAAGACATTAAAAACAATTTTTGGGAGAGATGGTGGATGGTCTTTGATTCACCTCCCTGTAATAATCATGAGGTACCTATATATTTCTTGAGGAAACTCTATTGTGAGTTTGTACTCAAGGAGGTGCCAAATTATTTTGACTATCTAGATTCTCAAGGTAGAGGAGGGGGGTCATCATTTGATAGAGCAGGGGCACATCATGATGCTAACGCACCTAGGGTTCCTATTGGCAAGCCATGAGTGGATCATGTTACTATTCCTTCTGTTGTGAAGGAACATGTAGAGGCAGACACACTAGGCACGATTAGTGCTCTGAAACATACTCTCATTCAGTGTGCCACTCCTTTAGTTGAAGGTGACCATGGTCAATCTTCGAGGAGGCATATTTGTCGGTCATGTGGATGCTTGTGCACATTTGGTACTACCTACAGAGAGGAAGAGGGTAATGGAATGATGATTGATAGTTTTCTAAATATGACATTTGGCATTGACACACAGGTAAATATTTCCAAGTTCATTAAATTGCTTTGATCATATTTCATTTATAAAAGAATAACAAATTAATTTAGTATCTATTGATTATGATGAAAATTCAGGGCCAGAGTGTCAGTGGCAGTGGCAGTGGCAATGATCCTCATGTCCCCTTCTACACATTGTCGTCAATTCCACAAGTATGTATCAAATAAAATATTTTAATTAATATATTTGATTATTATGTAATTATATGAATAATTGTATCATAACTTATTGTGCATGTGCATTAGACGTTCACTGGTGGACCATCAACATTCACAACAAATAGCGAAGGGCATCGTGCCACTTTCCTTGAGGTATCTTTATTTGCATGTTAATTTGATTTACTTGATTATATTTAATTAATAAATGAATGAATAACTAAATTACTAGATAAATTATTATCAAAATCTAGAGGCACGATGATCACATTCTTTCACCTGGCTTTGTGATGTCACCATTGAGTCCACAAGTATATATGTAATAATGCATTATAATTAATATGTCAGTAGTATATTCTTATATGAATGGTTATCTTATAATTTTCCATGTACATGTGCACTAGTTGAATGTTGGAGCTTCGACATTGACACCACACACCAAAGGACACAGTGGAACCTTCACGGAGGTATCATTTACTCATTAGTAGGGTTGTAAAAAAATATATTTTATCTTGATAACTGCATAATACTTTTTTTGTTTCATTTTTAGTTATTGACATCAGAGACTCCTTCTGTCCGTGATACTTTGGATCATGGAGTAGTTGCAACAGTAGCTAGTTTTGAAGCACTAACTAAGGTATGAAAGAGATCACTTAATTTTAATTGTTATTTTAATAGTTTGTATTGAATTTTATAATGATATTCATGTATGTATTTTAATTATTATTTTGATCATTGTTGTAGGGACTTATTACTCCAGATCACCAACATGCACCTTCGATGGATGTACATAGTGACTATTTGCTAGTGGTAAGAGAATATTCAATTTTATGTCATTGTATAATTCAATTTTGATGTATAGTAGTTATTGATGCTTAAATTTTTTTATCAGCTTGAGCTACAAAAGAGTCTAGACAGGAGGATGAGTGAGTGCACTCAGAAGACTACAACATCCACTGCATCTCCATCGATGTGATGATCAAAGATAGCTCAAGATTTGTTTTCTTCCCCTAGCGGGAAAGGACTAGATTAGGGATATGGATTATATGCCTATATGGCATTAGTAGACATATTTTTTGTATACTATATAAGTGATACATTTTACATCCATTTGGCTTTGAGGAAGCTAGTTTAACTGTATTGAATATATTCAATGTATGACATTATTGGACATATATATTTGGCTTCATGCACTATAAATATATATTTTTTTTGTTTTTGGTATGCAATTCATGTGTTTGGTGTATTGATGTATACTAATTTATGTTTATGTGGATGTATTATGCTTTGTAAATTTCTCATTCCTTATAGTTATGCTTGTATATTTATCGATGTATATTGTTACTGTCACCCTAAGGAGACTAACTCAACTCAAGGATTCTACAAAAAACTTGGAATCCACTCAAGGAATTAATCTCACTCAAGGATCTAGTTGAGTTCTTTGAATTTTTAAGTCACTCCCACAACCATACTACTCAAATTCACTTCTTTGTTTCCTTGTTCTAATGCCTTCTAGCATCAACTCTATCCTAGGCCACCTAGTGCACCTAATGCCTCCACCACACCAAAACTCAAACCAAACTTCACACACAGATCCTAACACCTTAGATCATATCAACATGCTATATTTTCCATGTTAAAACTTCTCATTCAATCCAATCAACTCATCTTTCACCCTTCCTCTTCTATAGCCCTTCTAGGCCTGCCTAATAGTCCTTCCAACACTGAAATCAGAAATTTACTCTCAAACTCCCCAAACAACCTAGAAATGTTTTTACATTTTCTAGTACCCTTTTTAGAGATACTAAATTGATATCAATCTCAAACTTTAACTCTTTGACTGGTGAAAACTTCCTTCACCCCCTAACCCTTCAACTAGGCCTAATTAGCCTCACCTAACAAAGCAACTCCTATAACCACTCACTTCCAAGACTCCACAACCCCAAATAGTCTTGTTAAAGGATAAAAGAAAACCAATTTTCAACTTATTTTTCCCATACTCACCCATCTACACTCCCATTCAATAAACCCTCACTATTTGGGCTAGAAACCAAGGGTTTTGTAGAAAATACCCTTCCCTGCAACACCCAACCTCAACACTGATCCCAACACCTTGTAATACATCCCAAAGGACCTTCCCATCCATCATCTACCCTCTTCAATCATCAGGTCACTTCTAGCCATGACTCGTGCTTACCTTCAACTCCTTTCACTATGATTTCACCAGGCCTATCTCTGTCTCTTCTCACCTTCTATTCAACTTCACTACATTTAAAGATAGATCTAATACATACAATACATCAATGGAAATCTCCCACCAAACCATAGTTAACACAAAGGTGGGAGTGCCTTACATATTATGGAGGATTCAAACCTTTAACTTGCTGACTATGCTACAAATGCGAGTCATTGTCCTCAATAATAGTCAATTCCTTGACTGTAATAATAACAAAAGTAATGAAATGAATGTAGAAATGTATAAATATAATATAAGGCAATATTTCTACATCATAACCTATCCAAGATCATGTTGAATTAAACATTTATATTCATTTGTGTGTTCCTTGTTCCATGAGACAGTCACAATATAAAGACATGACCTCGAACATGTGAGGTAGCATATGGCAAGGTTGTCATCTATTGACCCCAATACTAGGCCTATTTTGATCTGTGGATACCCTAATGTTGGCAAGAGTTCTTTTATTAATAAGATTACTAGGGCGAATGTGGATGTATGACCTTATGCTTTTACTACTAAGTCTTTGTTTGTCGGGCATACTGATTATAAGTACTTGAGGTATGAGGTTATTGATACCCCTAGTATTTTGGACCACCCGTTGGAGGACAAGAACACCATCAAGATGCTTAGTATTACTACCTTGGCTTATTTGAAGGTAGTTGTTTTGTTTTTCCTTGATGTTTCAGGGTCCTGTGGTTATAGTATTGTGGGGTCCCTTAGTTGCCGACTATACCCCTGTACCAGTCACTATCAATACCACAAGCCCTTTTGCACCTAAATACATATTTGCACTCATCCTACTGCTCGCATCGGAGTGGTCAGTGATGTTTAAATGACTGTGTGTGCCAAAAAAGGTTCTCAGTAGCGTTTAGTCAGCCATTCAAAGCTATCAGAATAGACGATTCGATGCTATGACCAATGCTTTGAAAGATACGCAATGTTGGTCGTTTGAACTGAGGAACACTGTGAGTTTTGACATCGACTAAGAATGTGTTGCCAAATTTAAAAAAACTTGAATCTCTAAAAATTGAGATAGGCTATTGTAGGCCTTGGAAATACAGTCTCATAGCACCTGACAACTTGATGCTACCTTGCACAAGCTCCAAGATATGATCTCGTAAAGATCATTATTTCATGTTGAAGGGACCTTGAGGGACACTTTGGTCCAAACTTGTCGGTGGCATTTGAATGACTATGTGTGGCAAATGAGGTTGCCCCTAGCATTGACCTAGCTATTCAAAGTTGTTGGAACAAATGGTTTGATGCTACGATAGATGGTTTGAAAGATACGCAATGTTGGTCGTTTGAACTAAGGAACATTGTGAGTTTTGACATCGACCAAGAATGTGTTACCAAATTTAAACAAACTTGAATCTCTAAAAACTGAGATAGGTTATTGTAGGCCCTGGAAACACAGTCCTGTATCACCTAACGGATTGATACTACCTCGCATGAGCTCTAAGATATGACCCCATAAAAAATTTTGATTTCATGTTGAAATGACCTTGAGGGACACTTCGGCCTAGAGTGGTCGGCGGTGTTTGAATGACTATGTGTGGTGTACAAGGTTTCCACTAGTGCTTACCTAGGCATTCAAAGTTGTTGGAACATAGGGTTTGATGCTATGACCAACGGTTGGAAAGATATGCAATGTTGGCCATTTGAACTAAGGAACACTTTGAGTTCTGACATCAACCAAAAATGTGTTGCCAAATTTAAATGAACTTGAATCTCTAAAAACTGAGATAGGTTATTGTAGGCCCTGGCAACACGGTCCTATAGCACCTAATGAATTGATGATACCTCACATGAGCTCCAAGAAATGACACCATAAAGATCATCAATTTAATGTTGAAGCGACCTTGAGGGACACTTCTGCCCCGAGTCATCGGTAGCATTCAAATGACTGTGTGTGGCAAACAAGGTTTCCACTAGTGTTTACTTGTCCATACGGAGCTGTTGGAATAGATGGTTCGATGCTATGACCGATAGTTGGAAAGATACACAATGTTGGCCGTTTCAACTGAGGAACACTTTGAGTTCTGATATTAACCGAGAATGTGTTGTCAAATTTAAATGGAATTGAATCTCTAAAAACCAAGATAGGTTACTGTAGGACCCGGCAACACGGTCCCATAGCACCAGATGAATCAATGCTACCTTGCATGAGCTCCGAGATATGACCTTGTAAAGATTTTCAATTTCATGCTAAAGTGACCTTGAGGGACACTTCAACCCGGAGTCATTGGCGGTGTTCGAACGACTGTGTATGTTGAATGAGGGTGCCCTTAGTGTTTATTGGGCCATTCAGAGTTGTTGGAATAGACAATTCAATGCTATGACCAATGCTTGGAAAGATACGCTACGTTGGTCATTTGAACTAAGGAACACTTTAAGTTCTAACATCGACCAAGAATGTGTTGTAAAATTTAAATGAGCTTGAATATCTTAAAAAAGAGATAGGTTATTATAGGCCCTAGTAACACGGTCTTGTAGCACATAACAGATTGATGCTACCTCACATGAGCTCTGAGATATGACCCCGTAAAGATCATCGATTTCATGCTAAAGTGACCTTGAGGGACACTTCAGCCCGGAGTCATCGACGACATTCGAATGATTGTGTGTCGCAAACAAGATTGTCCCTAGCATTTACCTGACCATTCAGAGCTATTGGAACATACGGTTCAATGCTACAACCGACGGTTGGAAAGATATGCAACGTTGGTTGTTTGAACTGAGGAACACTGTGAGTTCTGACATTGACCAAGAATGTGTTGCCAAATTTAAATAAAATTAAATCTCTGAAAACCAAGATAGGTTATTATAGGACCCAGCAACATAGTCACGTAGCACCTGATGAATCGATGCTACCTTGCATGAGCTCTGATAGATGACCCCATAAAGATCATTGATTTCATGTTGAAGCAACCTTTAGGGACACTTCAGCCCAGAGTTGTCGATGGTGTTTGAATGACTGTGTGGTGAATGAGGTTTCCTCTAATGTTTACCCAGCCATTCAGAGCTATTGGAATAGATGGTTCGATGCTACAATTGACGGTTGGAAAGATAGGCAACGTTGGCCATTTGAATTGAGGAACACTTTGAGTTCTGACATCGACTGAGAATGTGTTGCCAAATTTAAACAAACTTGAATCTTTGAAAATTGAGATAGGTTATTATAGGCTTGGGCAACATGGTCTTGCAACACCTGATGGATTGATGCTACCTCACATGAGCTCTGAGATATGACCCTATAAAGATCACCAATTTCATGTTGAAGTGACCTTGAGGGACACTTCAACCTGGAGTCATTGGTGGCATTCAAATGAATGTGTGTGGAAAAAGAGGTTGCCACTAGTGTTTACTCAACCATTTAAAGCTTTTGGAATAGATGGTTCGATGCTACAACCGATGGTTGAAAAGATATGTAATGTTTCTCGTTTGAATTGAGGAACACTTTGAGCTCTGACATCAACTGAGAATTGTTGCCAGATTTAAATGAAATTGAATCTCTAAAAACCAAGATAGGTTATTGTAGGACTCGGAAACATAGTCTCATAGCCCATGAGAGATTGATGCTGCCTTGCACGAGCTTTGAGATATGACCCCATAAAGATCATCAATTTCATGCTGAAGTGACCTTGAGGGACACTTCAGCCCAGAGTTGTCGGTGGCATTCAAATGACTGTGTGTGGTGAACGAGGTTTCCCCTAGCATTTACCCATCCATTTGGAGCTTTTGGATGAGATGGTTCGATGCTACAACCGACGGTTGGAAAGATGCGCAACATTCACCATTTGAACTAAGGAACACTTTAAGTTTTGACATCAACCGAGAATGTGTTTCCAAATTTAAATGAACTTGAATCTCTAAAAACCAAGACAAGTTATTATAGGCCCCGACAACATGGTCCCATAGCACCTGACAGATCAATGCTACCTCACACGAGTTCCAAGATATGACCCCGTAAAGATCATCAATTTCATGCTGAAGTGACCTTGAGGGACACTTCAGCCTAGAGTGGTCGATGGTTTTTGAACGACTATGTGTGGTGAATAAGGTTGCCACTAGTGTTTACCCAGTCATGCAAAGTTGTTGGAATATATGGTTCGATGCTACGACTAATGGTTGGAAAAATATGCAACATTGGCCATTTGAACTGAGCAACACATTGAATTTTGACATCGACCAAGAATGTGTTGCCAAATTTAAACAATATTAAATCTCTGAAAACCAAGATAGGTTATTGTAGGACCCAACAACATAGTCCCGTAGCACCTAAAGGATTGATGCTACCTCACATGAGTTCTGAGATATGACCCCATAAAGATCATTGATTTCATGTTGAAGCAACCTTGAGGGACACTTCAGCTTGGAGTGGTCGATGGCGTTCGAACGACTGTGTGTGGCGAATGAGGTTTCCCCTAATGTTTAACCAGCCATTTAGAACTATTCAAATAGATGGTTCGATGCTATGACCAATGGTTGGAAAGATACGCAACATTTTCCATTTGAATTGAGGAACACTTTGAGTTCTAACATCAACTAAGAATGTGTTGCCAAATTTAAACAAAATTGAATCTCTGAAAATTGAGATAGGTTATTGTAAGACCTGGCAACATGGTCTCATATCACCTGAAGGATCGATGCTACCTTGCATGAGCTTCAAGATATGACCCCATAAAGATTGTTGATTTCATGTTGAAGCGACCTTGAGGGACACTTCAGCCCAAAGTCATCAGCGGCGTTTGAATGACTATGTGTGGCAAATGAGCTTTCCCCTAGCGTTTACTCGACCATTTGGAGCTATTGGAATAGATGATTCGATGCTACAACCAATGGTTGGAAAGATACGCAATGTTAGCCATTTGAACTGAGGAACACTTTGAGTTCTGACATCAACCAAGAATGTATTGCCAAATTTAAAAGAAATTGAATCTCTGAAAACTGAGACAGGTTATTGTAGGACCCACCAACACCATCCCTTAGCACCTAACAGATCGATGCTACCTCGTACGATCTCCAAGATATAACCCTGTAAAGATCACTAATTTCATGTTGAAGGGACCTTGAGGGACACTTCAGCCTGGAGTTGTCGGCGGTGTTTGAATGACTATGTGTGGTGAATGAGGTTGTCCCTAGCATTTACTTGGCCATTTAGAGTTATTAGAACAAATGGTTCAATGCTACAACCGATGGTTGGAAAGATATGTAACATTGGTTGTTTGAACTAAGGAACACTTTGAGTTCTGACATTGACCGAGAATGTGTTGCCAAATTTAAATGAAATTGAATCTCTAAAAACTGAGAAAGGTTGTCATTAAATCTTACAAACTTCATGTTATACATACGGGCTAATACATGAGCAATTTATAGTCCACCCAATTTACAATGCTATATAAACTTGACATTACAATATTTTGTGTCTCCATTTAGTCCAATGAACCAATTGGATCTTCCCTACCCTTGATTGTCTCAAGTATTGCCTCGTATTCTAACTCATGAGCCTTCCAAAGATTTTTATTATGCGGTCTTCTCCCATATCTGATCAAGTGGACATTTGATCCAACGACGAGGTTTGAATAATGAAAAATCTTTCTATGTATCTCCCAATCCTTGAACAAATACAACCTAGGGTTCTTCATAGCATACCATCTAAGCCATGTACCAGTTACAACCACTACTCCTATAGGGTATTCTAATTCTTCACCATCAATAACCGAGTTTGATAACTGAGCAATCCAATTTCTTTTTTGCCTCAACACAATGACACAAATAATAATTTGTCCCTTCTTCATTGTCTTCAGGTGCAATAACAACAAAAACATGGCCTATAATGATATAAACATAATGAGGACATTAGTTTACTGAATATTTACGATAAAGTACTAAATTTGAGATTATTTGTATGTGGAAAATTTTACCTGGTTGCACTAGATCAGATAAGTGATCAAAGTCAACGAATGATTCCATTTCTGTCAATTGTAGTGATTCATGGGGATGATAGGAGGGAAGTGGACTCAAAATATGTGTATACCATTTGTCAACCCATTCCTTTGACTCATACCCATCCCAATCTTCATCTACACATGATGAACAAAAGCACACCATATGTCATGTGTGGACACTCCATGAACCTATGTTACAACTTCTAAAAGAGTGTATCTCACTTGATCCTGTCAATGTACAACAATCCTCATATGGTGCAATGTTAGTTTCATCCATCAACAAAAAAATCTATGAACTGTAGACTCACCTTCATTACCTAGACCCATTGTAGCATTACACCACTGGACAATACATCCCGCATCTGACAATGTTGCTTTCTCTTTGTACTATAATTCTTCATGTGCTAAGGCTCTTTTAATACATTCACCTGCACCATCATGATCTCCCTTTCCATGACCGGCCTCTATGAAATTCCACATGTATTGAATTCCAATAATCTTATGCATCCTACACAACCAATAAAACATTTGAGAATTCTTGAATTGTGATACACAATTATGTGACCATATGATATGTCGATGATATCTTATGCCCATGTTTGCCAAATGACCATAAAATAGTTGAAAGCAACCGTGTACAAACTATGTAGAATGTGAGCGATCATCGCTAATATAAAAATGATACTCCCTCAATATCTTCCTATTCTCCTTTGTACTATCTGGTGCATGCTTGAATGCTATATGAACAAATATAGCAACCTGTTGAGAGCTGTAATACTTTGCTTGCACCTCATTCTATGGTTGTAGTGTGTAGTTCTCTGCAAATTTCACAACTAAAATAATGGTATCAAGTGGGAATGTGTCCTTGCACAACTTGAATTGCATATCCAACCATCACGCTCTATGTGTATGCCTTACATACTCATAAATAATTTTTTTACAAAAAATGTCCATGAGCTAATACACTAAAAAAATTTCAATTACTAAATCACATCTTTTATCCTCTTTTCCATCTTTTAGATTGTATGTCACGGTCTTCTATTTTCCAAATTCCACTATTTCATTATTAATTGCATGCATCCTCTCCATATGTTGACAAATTGGCAAATGTCGCAAATCTCCGCAATCTATGCATGCACCATTCAAGCATGAGAGCTTGTTAAATTGTTGACCATCCACTCTTTCACATAAAATGGTAGATATTAATTCCCTTGAAGATCTAGGTGGGATATTTATGTTACAATCTTGTAAAACATTGTTAGAGTGCAAATCTACACATATATTCCTATAAACTTCAAAATGGTTAGAAAATTCAATATGTACCCTACAACAACAAGTTGTGCGTGTGTGATTTATCTTCACATAAAAAAGTTTACACATTTCAAAATACCTCTGACTAATTTTAATTTGAGGTTACATGTGCATAAATTTTGCAAAGAATTGTGTCTGAGTTGAATCCAAAAAATGTTTTGGATGTGGAACACAAATTTGACTACCAATCCTCCTTACAACATCTCTTTGATTAGGAGATACCCGTGTATTATTCTTCCAAAAAATTTCAATCAAAGATTTCAAAGCTTCAACAATTGATTTATCTTTTCGTGGCAGTCTACCGGAAAATGCTCATAACTCATTGTTATTTGGATCTTCCACTCTTTGACGCCTTCTCAAGACTCTCATTAGAGACTTTCTACTTATTTTCAATGTTTTGGTTGTCTTTCTAATGAGTAGAGATTTCTTCATTTGAGTGCTTACTATTGTTGATGTAAGTACATGTCATGTGACATTACTATCTTTCGTGCGTGATGTAGAACCCACAATCTCATATGCAGCCATTAGATTCTTTACAATAAATTTTTCACTTGACTCATCCATCATTCTTAGCCCAAGAATCTTCATGATGGGCCTAGATTTCAGATTTCTCATCATTTCAACAAATATTGACATCTTCCTTTCATATTTAAATTCTCAAAAAATTATCTTCAAATACGATTAGCATTTCTTTGACAAGTATGCTTGGGAATCTTGTCAGGCATTGCTTGCAAAATGTTAGTATCAATATCAATCAAATATTTTGGCTTTCTATAAATAATTCTAGCAGCATCAAAAATATTATGTGTGAATTTTGTACCATCTTGAGTGCCTTTAACATGAGACGATGTTGTGCCTACACCTTAGGATGTAGACAATGGTGTGCCCACACCTTCGGAAGTAAACAATGGTGTGCCGACACCTTCGGAAGTAGACAATGGTGTGATTTCAACATGATACAAGGGTGTACCCACACTTTCAGAAGTAGACAGTGGTGTGCCTTCAACATGATACATTGGTGTGCCTCCAACATTGGATGATGATGTCTCTTCAACTTGGGAACTCATAGATGATGTGCCTGCATCTTCATAATTCAATTGTCTTGTTGCACGCAAGTTTCTCATTCATTGTCTTTTTGTTTCTAATTCCAATTCTCTCTTACTTTGTATTGATGTTTCATGTTCCTCATCCAAAGAAAAATATTCTTCTATGGTATTCAATTTTGTTTGTTCACGAAGTTGTCTCATTCTTTACCTTTTCTTCTCTTTGTCTCTTGCATGCTCTTCCGGTGTTAAATTATTTGCTCATTTCTTTGGCATGATGATGATTTCTACATATGAATTGATTACAATTTTAAAAATATAGGGTGGCTACAAGAAGTCGGGTCCCACTTTTGGCCAAAAAGTGGAAGTGTTTTCTCTATTTTTCAAAATTTCTGTCAATTGACGTCCAAATTTGAAGCACTTAAAGATTGAATCTTGAAAAACTTCAATAATATAAAATTTAGTGCTCAGAATCTAATTTTCAAATATGTAATTTATTTCAATACCCACATGGTATAAATTGAATTTTAGTATGAATGTCTAAAAACCACTTTTTCAAAATGTATGTTTCAGGACCACACCTCACGCGTGTACGGACACCCTTTTTTGAAGTAAATGAATGTATTTTTGGGAATCCTTTTGGGAAAAAGTACCTAAAACATTGAAGATTGGTTAGAATATTTTATCTTATTTTTTATTGAATATTTTTTTAATTAATTTTTAATTGACTATAAAGTACATTTTTTAAACCTCTGGTGTACAGACACCATAATTTGATGATAACTTCACTTTTTTTCAAATTTTTTTTAAAAAATTGAAAAGAATTCTATGTAGTTTGGTCACATATAACTCATTTTTCAAAAAATAAAAAATTAAAAAAGTTATTAAAGTTTTAGTTAACCTTGGTATTTCAAGTTTAGGTACCATGTTGGCTTAATAAATATTGTATAAATATTAAAATTCATCATATCACTATAAAATTTATATTTTTATAATCTGCACGATAAGAGCTAAAATGGGTTTTCATTTTATCAAAAAATTCATTTGAGAAGTTGTCCTAAAAATTATGGCAAGGCAAAAATTTTACTCTGTAATGCCTTAGCCATTTTTTTGCAGGGTCAAGCATAGGCTTGGTGGGACCAAGCCTGTCCTGAACCAAAACCCAAGCCAGGAGGTAAGGTTCCCGCCCATAGATTTACAAATCAGGCGCCTATTTTTTAAATTCAAAAAATGGGCACCCATTTTGTAAGTCTAAAAATGGGCGCTCATTTTTTGAAACTAAAATGGGCGCCCGTTTCTTAAAGAACCGTTGCAACCAAAAAACTAGACTATGGGCCTAATCTTATGATTGATGACTTTTTATTTTGTTTTCTATCGATTTGGAGTAGACAAAGAGAATATTTCTGCCAACATTCCTTTTTTTGTCTTATTTTGGATCTGACATTCAAAAAAGATTGTTTGAACTCAAATTTTGGTGCAAAAATGGGATCAAACCGACGTAGAAAGAGGTCAATGAAGGTTTTGACACCTGAGGAGATTGCAGAAAATAGAGAGGAGGCAAAACGACAACAAGAAAGAAGAGAAAGACTTTGAAACCCAAATAATGTTGGAGCATCGAGTTCAACAATTGTTTCAAAAGAGGAGGACAATGAAGACACCATAATGGATGCAGAGGTTGAAGAAGCAAAATCAGGTGCATCTTCTAATCCAGTATTGGATACAGGCATGTCTTCGCATCCAATTGTTACAACTTATTCTAATAAAGATGTTCATGATTTGCTAGAAGCAGGTTACAATAGAAATGATTTAAATTTTATTCCTGAAAAATAGATTAACAAGTTTAATTGCACGTGAAATTTTAGAAATTAGTAATGTTAATCATAATGATAAAGGAACTGAAAGTCAAACCCCAATTGAAACTGAAAATCAAACACCAATTCAAATTGAAATCAACAATGTAAATGTAGACATAGAAACACCAATTGAGAAAGAAACTCATTTGAATGATAATGAAATAAATGAACAATTTCAATTAAAAATTGATGTGTTAGACAATCTGTGTGGTTTGGTTTCATCAAGACAGATTAGGACACACGTGAGCAGATTGTTTAGATAATTTTTTTATAATAAAAAATTTGGGTTTCAATGTCAGTTAATGTTACAATTAATTAAAATGTCTAAAATATGAAAAGTGATGAAGAGATTAGGCATTTATGTGAAAACTAAGAAGAAGGATGAGTCTCTAAAACAAGTTGTATCAAATATTTCTAGTGCCTTTGACAAAATTGGAAAGAAAAGTCATTCTAAAGATAGTAATGCGGCACGGCGAGCAATAACAACAACTTTAGTAAATAAAACTACTACTGATAAAAGAATGATTTCAAACATAAGTAGATATCTTAATATTAATCGTAAAACTTTGACAAGAGCTGTAAAGAGAAGAGTTAACTTTGAAAGTGATCCGGCAAACCATTTATGGACCTTCAGTGGTAGACTCCCGAGGTCTGACATGAAACTTACTAGTGAAGTCAAAACTTTGATTGAAAATTTTTGGCATGATAATACAAGAGTATCCCCTAATTTCAGAGATGTTCTTAAATTAAGAGTCGGTTCAAAAGTTCATGATCCACATCTAAAACACCTTTTAGATATGACTCAAATAGAATTGTATAAAAAATTTGTGGATGATAAGGTGTTAACTATTAGTATTAGTCAAAGATCTTTTGAAAAATGTAAACCATGGTATGTAAGGATTAACAAAGAAAGAATCACCTGTTGTTGCAAAACTCATGTTCAATTTTATTATCATTATGATATTTTTTGATCTATACATTCTACTATGCATACTAATGAAATGTTGCAGGAATGTGGTATAAATATACCACCTGAAACTGTAAAGGAGTTTATATCAAATTTGTTTTGTAACCCACCTAATGAGCAACTTTATCTTTTGAATGCATGTGTTTCTAGTGTATGTGATGTATGTGGCAATCTTACATTATTAGATGAATGTTTGCATGAAAATATTTCATTTGATTTTGGACAACAAATAGTTGATGTATAAAGATTTAAAACTATTGAGTATCCATTGAAGGATGGAAAAGTTGGAAAATGGTGTGATCTAATAACTGAAAAACTTAGTGTTAATGCTTTTATGAATGAATTCAAGAGTAAGGTCGTACCTAAATATGTGAAACACTCTCACAATTCTAGATGGCTTGATGGACAATTTCACATATGCAAGAATACATTTCCAATTGGTAGTATACTATCAGTTGTTGACTTTGTAGAGAACTACATGCTTGCACCACAAGATGAGATCCAACCACAATATTATAATTCAATGCAAGTAATAATTTTTGTTCATATTGTCTATAGACATGCCCCTGATAGTACAGAAAAAGATCGGAAAATATTGAGAGAGTACCATTTCTATATGAGTAATAATAAGTTACACTCATTTGATTTTGTCTAGTATTGCTTTAATACCTTTTATGAAAATTTAAGGGAGAGAGAAATTCATATAACACATCTAATATGGTCAGATAATTGCACAGGACAATTCAAGAATGCTAGAATGTTTTATTGGTTGAGTAGGATGCATAAGAAAATAAATATCCAACATATCTAAAGTTTTTTTGAGGTTGGACACGGGAAGGGAGAACATGATGGTGCTGGTGCATGTGTTAAGAGAGCCCTTTGTAGAGAGCAACTCAAATTTGAGGAAAAATAAAAATTTAAAGATGCATGTGCAATTATTGAATGGTGTAAAATAAGTTTGTCTACATGATCAAGTCAGAACTCTACAATCAGACATTTTTTCTGGCTAGTTGAAGAGAAAAATATCCTTTCAAGATATGATTGTAATACAATCAATGGATCGGCTAAATGGAATTCATTTAGGAGTTATAATTCTAACACTTGGACTATATGGACTAGGGAGCTTGCATGTTTTTGTCAATTTTGTGTTGCAAGTGAATAGGAAGAATGCGAGAATATAGAATGGGTTGAAGAATGGCAACAAAAATCCTTAACACCTAGTGAGAGACAAGATGAACATGTTATAATAAATGAAGACCTAGATCATGTCTTTGCATCAGAAGATTATGATCGTGTTTTAGATCTCATACAACCTGGTAATTTAATACAATTTATTGTAAAACTTTAAATTATATATTAGTTACATGTGTATGTCATATAATTTATGATTATATATATTTGAATTATAAACCTTTAAACAAAATTTATTTACAGTGCACATGTACTTAATTTTGTTTTGCAGGACATGTGTATGTTGTTGTTGCACCTGAGGATAATGAAGAGCAGACAGAGTATTGGTTAGCTTGATGTGTAGAACCCAAGAAAAAGTTGATATGTCATCAAGTAGATGATGATAATTTTTAGTATCCAATTGGGTTTATTGTGGTAGTTGGTACATGGCTACGCAAATACCTAACAAGAAGGAATGGTTTACCAGCTTTTGAAGACTACCAATCAGAAAAGAAGATTATACACTATTCCCATTTGGTAGTGGCAACAAATATCAAATTGGAAAGATACGAAGGGAGACTTGCTAATAAAATTTTATGGACACTTTCAATGGAAGAGCATGAGGCAATCATAGACGCATTGTAGAAAAGAGAGGATGTTGATGGTACATTAGGTTGAATCAAATTTATACATGTAAGTTTTTATTCAATTGTCTTATTAACTTTAAAATTAAAATTAACTTTAAATAAAATCAAGTACATAAATTCTAACATTTCAACATGTTTATTTTTATGATGCAGGATGTCGGGAAGAACATAGATGCATTGCAGAAAAGAGAGGATGTTGATGGTACATTAGGTTGAATCAAATTTATACATGTAAGTTTTTGTTCAATTGTCATATTAACTTTAAATGAGCTCGAGTACACAAATTCTAACATTTCAACATGTTTATTTTTATGATGCAGGATGTCAGGAAGAACATAGATCTGCATTTCAGAAAAGAGAGAATGTTGATGGTACATTAGGTTGAATCAAATTTATACATGTAAGTTTTTATTCAATTGTCATATTTGTATATGTTTTGTACATGTCTTCTTTGAAGTGTCATAATTTATAATTTAGAGATATAGATTTGAAATTAAAATTAAAATTAACTTTAAATGAACTTTTATAAATGCTAACATTTCAACATATTTATTTTTATGATGTAGGATGTCTGGAAGAACATAGACATGAACTATTTATGCAGTACAATGCACTCTTGTATTCGTACAATTTTGGGTTTATAATTTAAGATCACATGAACTCACTTTTATACATAGAATTTTGTTTTAAATATTTAAGTTAAATTCATAGCTTTGTATTCACCTAATTTTGTTGTAAATATTAAACTATGCAAATTGGTCAGATTATGTTCACTTAATAGATCTCATTGTTTAATAGTTATTAAGTTTGTAACATCCATATTATTCTTGTCAATTACATGTATTAATAGATGTCATTGTTAGATCTAGATGGTTTTTTTTATAGTTAATCAAAGTGTTCATATTACTTGTAACACGTATCTAGATATTGTACTTAGATCAATTACACATGAATTAATAGATCTCATTGTTAGATAGATGTTTTTTTAAGGATAAATTCATAAATTACATAACAAGTCCTGATTAAGATAAATTGATAAATTACATAACAACTCATGATTAAGATAAATAACATAATAGGTCTTGAAATAATTTACATGTATCATAATGTCCATCATATCAACTCATGATATATACATACAATCACAAAACAAAGTCCTACTCTAACAACAAGTAAAAATAATATGAACAAGTCTAAAAAAGCCCAAATAGTCATCATAAAACAAGTCCAAATAGTCATCAAAAATAATATGAACAAGTCCAAATAGTCCAAATAGTCATCATAATCTAACTCTACTCATCTAGCTGATCTACAGTCCTCTTCACTCCGCGTGAAGAGGACTATGATGCATCATCATGCTCTATCTAGTCCTAAGTACCCTCATCCTGCTCTGTCTAGTCCTGAGTACCCTCATCCTACTCTGTCTGGTCTCGAGTACCCTCATCCTCAACTACATGAAAAGTGGATGAAGCCAACTCATGTAAAAACATTTAAAGTACAAATTAAAAATTACTTAAATTAATCATCTAAGATCTAGATACACACAGGACATTGAAAAATTACTTAAATTAATCATCACCTCAAAGGATAGTGTCGATGGATGCATTTGGCTTAATCTTGTAGCCATGCCAAGACTCATGCTGGTGTTGACCTTAACAACATATATAAAGCATGAATCAAACTTGTAGTACATATATACATAAATTATAAAGTATATATAACTTGATTATATATAAATCTGGAATAAAAACATGTGTACATTACCTATGTGTGACACGTAGCTAATGTCACCGATGAGTCAGGAGGTAAATGTGATTGTGCAACATGAGACAATCCAAAAGCCTACAATTACAAAAAAATAAGTGTGAATCAAAGTTGTACGTAAATTAGTAAGATACAAATACTTAAAATTAATAAATGAAAAACATACTACAAGTTTATGCGGTTGATTCTCGGTGACTGGTGGGGCAGAGAATGAAGGACTGCCAATCTCAGTGGTACATGAGAGACCCTACAAAATCACAAAAATATGTCAAACACATTATCAATTAAAGTTTATTTTGTTTAAAGTTTAAATGTATCAAGATCAAAGTGCATACTGTGAATGGAGCACCAAGATGTCGAGGTTTCGATGTCATATGATTATGGCTAATGAATGTTGGAGGGTCAACCCTCCTCTGTTCACCAAAAAATCCATATGTTATGGCTCATAATTGTATAAATAAGAAATTTAATCTTGCACTATATTTAAATTATAATTAAATTTACTTGTGCAGGATGATCATCATCTGCATTAAGTAAATCAACATATGATGAGATATCATCTCCGATATCACCATGTACGCCATCATCATCATCGACATATCCACCATGTGTGCCATCACCATGCGCGCCATCATCATCGTCGACAAATCCACCATATGCACCACTAGCATCATCACCATATCCACCATGGGCAACATGGGCAGCATCAAGATCAGATTAGGGACCCCTACATATACCCCCACAACTTGTGCAAACATGTGCTATGCTGGGGGCAGTCCTCGCCTAGGTCATGTGCTGTAACAAATTGCCCGTAAGGGCACTCAAAGAACCAAGAGATGATTGCATTGCTTGATGATAGACAGGTGCAGGAAGTATAGGAGATGGAAGAGGAATAAGGGTCTCATTGTGCACACGATTTCTAGTTCTATCACTCAATTTGGCCTTTGGCCTATCATGTGGCATGCCCCGGCCAACCCCCTAAAATGCTCTCGTGTCAAAATAATTGGGTTTCTTACCCAATTCAAACTCAGCCCATAATTTCTTCAAAAAATAAAGTGGGACCTCATGATTAGCGTGTGGTGGATGGTCAAATACCATCCACCACCGCTCCCAAAAATGCTCTACTATGCGGGGGTGTCTACACCATCTAATCGAAATACGTGGCTTCTTGCCAAGTATTTGCTCACCCTTTGTAGGGTTCAAAAAATAGTGTGCCAAATCATTTTTTTGTAATTTTTAACTTATTAACCTATTTATAAGAGAGGCCATCTGCATAATATACACGCATAGTCTCCCTCCATGACTCAAAACTATCAATCTCGTACTCTAATGTCTATATGGAATCTACTATGTCTTGCATGCTATATGCAAGGCATGGTAGCTGGACAGATGGATAGGGATCATTCCTAATAATGTTTATGTCTCTCATGATCTCCTCTACATTTCTCGTAATATTATCTCTGAGCTCTCTAGGGGGAGGGGGAGGGGGAGGCAGAGGTGGAGGAGGAGGTGGTGGTGCATGCTAACCTATAAGCTCATCAATGTGAAAATCATCCATATTGTCAATTTGCGTACAAATAAAAACATGATAATTTACAATTAACATACTGTAAAAATATTTTTAACCTTACAACTTGAATGACTTAAATAATCAAAACTTAAGAGAGAGAGAGGAGGGAGGAGACAGAGACAAAGACAGAGAGATAGAGACAGAGACAGAGAGATAGAGAGACAGAGACAGACAAACAGACAGACAGACAGACAGACATAGGTAGAGAGACAGAGACAGACAGATAGACAAATAGAGACAGAGAGATGGAGAGAGAGAGAGAGAGAGAGAATTTTTAAATTTATGTTTTGATTTGAACTAAATTTATGTTTTGGTTTTCTAAATTTATATTTTGATTTTCTAAACTTTTTGGTTTTCTAAAATAATAAAAAACAATAGTACGTAGAGAGGAGAGAGAGACAGAGATGGACACACACACACACACACACACACAGATAGAGACAGAGAGACACAAAGAGACAAACAGAGAGACAGAGACAGAGAAAGAGAGAGACACAAAGAGAGAGATAGAGAGACAGAGAGAGAGATAGAGACAGACAGATAGAGACAGAGACAAAGACAAAGACAGAGACAAAGAGATAGAGAGATAGAGAGACAGAGACAAAGAGACAGAGACAGAGACAGAGATATAGAGACAGAGACAGACAGACAGAAAAATAGAGAGATAGAGACAGAGACAGAGAGAAAGAGGAGAGAGAGAAAGAGAGAGAGTGAGAGTGAGAGAGAGTGAGAGAGGAAGAGGAGAGAGAGAGAGAGAGAGAGAGAGAGAGAGAGAGAGAGAGAGAGAGAGAGAGAGAGAGTTTTTAAATTTATGTTTTGGTTTTCTAAGTTTAGGGTTTTGTAAATTAATTTTGTATCTAGGTTTACATTTTTGTTTTATTACCTAGGGTTTTGGTTTTCTATGTAGGGTTTTGTAATGTAATTTTGTATACCTAAATTTTACCAGTTTTCTACTTTACTACGGTAATTTACAAAGTAAATTAAAATAAAAAAGAACTACTTGAAATATAAAATATAATTAAATTTATACAATAATTTTGAAAAAAATATTAAACTATGTTTTTAAATTAAAAATAACTTGAAACTACAATTTAATGACAAAAATCGTAAAAAATAATAAAAAACAATAGTACGTAGAGAGGAGAGAGAGAGAGAGAGAGAGAGAGAATTTTTAAATTTATGTTTTGGTTTTCTAAATTTATATTTTGATTTTCTAAGTTTTGGTTTTCTAAAATAATAAAAAACAATAGTACGTAGAGAGGAGAGAGAAAGAGGAGAGAGAGTGTGTGTGTGTGTTTTTAAATTTATGTTTTGGTTTTCTAAATTTATATTTTGATTTTCTAAGTTTAGGGTTTCATAAATTAATTTTGTATCTAGGTTTACATTTTTGTTTTATTACTTAGGGTTTTGGTTTTCTATGTAGGGTTTTGTAATGTAATTTCGTATACCTAAATTTTACTAGTTTTCTACTTTAGTATGGTAATTTACAAAGTAAATTGAAATAAAAAAGAATTACAAGTTTGAAAGATAAAATATAATTAAATTTATGCAATAATTTTGAAAATAACATTAAACTATGTTTTTAAATTAAAAATAACCTGAAACTACAATTTTTAATGACAAAAATCATTAAAAAATAATAAAAAAGAATAGTACGTACCTGGAAGATGAAAAAAATGGCAGATGGGGTTGACAGGGGAAGCTAAACCAAGCACCCAAGCTGTACTAAACGTGATCCCATTTTTCTTGATGAAAATGACAAGAATTTTGTTTAAAAATATATATATATAGATTTTCAAAATGGGCGCCCGAGCCCGTTTTGCTTTGGGTGCCCAATCCTAAATGAGTGCCCGATTTTTGAAAGTGCATCGGGCTCCCGAACCTAAACGGGCGCTTGATTTGTAAAAATCAAGGCCCATTTTTTATTCCTAATTTTCTACCCTCACGGACTTCCACGGAATTGATCCCCAACTCCGAACTCTTACCCTATAATATAAATGTAAAACAATAAGTCAAATTATAATATAAACCTCTTACAATATGACAAATTATATCAAATTATGTATTGAACAATTCTATATCATACCAATTATAAACCAAAACACTCTTTATTCACATTTGACATGTAAAAAAATAAAAAACTTACCTCAATCGATAAATTTCAATGATAATGATTGACTTTCACAATTTGATGTTGATTTTTAAACAAAAAGATGGTGCAAATTGATAGAATATGCTTCTTTGTCACTATCAACACCATGAAAAGTGAATATTTGTCAGATAACACGCAGAACTTAGACAAAATACAGAAAAAGTGGGCCTCTTTCGCAAGATCCTTGGCAAAGAAGATCATTTATTTTAGTCTTCCATAGCACGAGCATGCTATAGCATGTGCGCCCTATGAAAAACTAAAAAGTGTTATGCATACTCTTGCATATCACGAGTGCGCTATAGGGCGTGCGCACTATAGCGTATGCGCCCTATGCAAAACAAGAAAAAGGGGGAGAGAGGGAGAGAGAGGGAAGGGGAAGGGGAGATAGTAGGAGAGAGAGAAGGAGAAGGTCAGAGAGAGAGAGAGAGGGGGGGTAGAAAGTTGGTAGAGAGCATATGTGTGTGAGAGAGAGAGAGGGGGTAGGAAGTTGGTAGAGAGCATATGTGTGTGAGAGAGAGAGAGAGAGAGGGGTGGCTGAAAGAGTGTAATAAGGGGAAAAATAGGGTACGAAAAGAGAGAGAGAGAGAGAGAGAGAGAGAGAGAGTAGGAAGGTGGGAGAGAGAAAATGTGTGTGTGTGTGTGTGCGTGTGTGTGAGAGAGAGAGGGGGTGAAAGAGGGTAATAAGAGAAAATATAGAGGGTAAGAAGGTGGAGAGAGAGAGAGAGAGATAAAAGAGAGGGTGATGAAAGAGAGAGAGAGAGAGAGAGTAGGAAGGTGGGAGAGAGCATATGTGTGTGAGAGAGAGGGGGTGAAAGAGGGTAATAAGGGAAAATATAGAAGGTACAAAGGTGGAGAGAGAGAGAGGGTAATAAGGGAAAATATAGAGGGTATGAAGGTAGAGAGAGAGAGAGAGAGAGAGAGGGTAATAAGGGAAAATATAGAGGGTATGAAGGTGGAGAGAGAGAGAGGGTAGGAAGGTGGGAGAGAGAAAATGTGTGTGTGAGAGAGAGAGGGGTGAAAGAAGGTAATAAGGGAAAGTATAGGGTACGAAGGTGGAGAGAGAGAGAGAGAGAGTAGGAAGGTGGGAGAGAGCATATGAGAGAGAGGGGGTGAAAGAGGGTAAGAAGGGAAAATATAGAGGATAGAAAGGGAGAGAGAGAGAGAGAGAGAGAGGGTAAGAAGGTGGGAGAGAGCATGTGTGTGTGTGTGAGAGAGAGAGAGAGGGGGTGAAAGAGGGTGGGAAGGGAAAATATAGAGGATAGGAAGGTGGAGAGAGAGAGAGAGTGCTCTCTCTCTCTGACTATTTCTCATCACTATTTAAATCTAACTTAAATAGAATGCACACCCTATAGGGCGAGCACACTATTATAATTTATGACTTCCATAGGGCACACACCCTATGGAAGTCATAGATTTCAGTAGTGTGCTCGCCCTATAGTGCGCACGCGCTTTGTAAGGCATTGGAATTTACCAATCTTAAGGCTTGGATTTGCCTTGGAGATCCAACCCAAAGGCTTGGACAATTCAAATAGGCCTGCGACGTTTTTTCTAGCAAACATACAAAAAAATGAGATTTTTTTTTGTGTGTTCCTCATCAGGTTTGCTCATGGCTCAAGAACGTAAAAATCAGATGACGTGATATTGTAGATCTTTCTGTTAGTTATCTAAGGATATAATTTATTTTGAATTCTGATTATGTTAATTTTTTCATCTCTAATTTTTTGTGTATGTCCATTTTTTTGTAAAAAACCAACATGTAGTATTTTGGGCATAGATTTTGGCTCGTTCATCAAATTTTGCAATAAGTTACATTTTTAGAAACTAGACTCCATTCTGCACACTTTAAAAAAAAAGAAAATTTAATTTTTGATTAGTTTTAAATGATTTTTAGGGGGAGCACACAGAAATTTTATATTTTTAGGATGTGTGCACTTCGTAAACTCATCAAAAATTATACATTCATCATAAAATTACCAAAAAATTGGGATAAACTACATGGTGTTAGCTAACTTCTCACTGGAGAGATTAAAAAAATTCAAAAAAAAGTTAACCTTTTAGGGGGAGCACACCAGATGCTATGTTATATTTTTTCAAAAAAAATAGGACCACTTTTTGTGCTCCCCCTTTTTGAGGGCCTTAATTTGCACCATTTTCAAAATAAGTTAGTAGTTTAGGAACTAGATTCAGAGTATTACAACTCTTGCTTTTGTCGCATCTTAAAATTTTGAGTCTAACTATCTTTAATGTCTTGTTGAAGTTTAGAGTTTGTTGATTTCAGGAAAAAAGTGGCATCTTATACCCCCTTTTTGGTCCCCCATCTTTGTGCACTTACCCAATTCCAATATCAAAAAGGCAAAATTTAAAGTTGCAAGGGATATTTATGTATCCTTTCAGTTCTGCATTAACCTTCTGAAGTCTCCTCGACCTCTTTCCTTTTGGAAACCCAACAGGCACACTTGGTTTCCTTGTAGCATCCTGATATCCATTAATGGCTTCCTTCAAATCATTCCATGCTTTCTCATGCTCCTCCAAATATTCTTGTTTGTTCGCCCTTTTTGGCCAAACAACAAAAGGAAAAATACCAACTTCCACACCTTCTTCCTCATCTTCAAAACACTCGTTGTAATCAAAAGCCCACCCCGAGTGTGCCCATTCCAGTAGAGCATCCATGCCCTTCAACAATTCATCTTCAAAGAAAGACGCCATCACCCATTTAAGTCTTCTTTCATCCTCTCCAAGCTCTAAAAACATATTAAAAATAATTATACATACATTTCTAATATCATAATACTAATCTATTGTTTAAATTATTAAGTAATTCTCTATTTCTCTTTAAAATAACATAATTAATAAATATTTTATATTTTCCTTCCAAACTACATTATAAAATCTTTATTAAAATATTTCATAAATAAACTAAACTTTCAAATTAAGTTAATTCAATTTAGTCTAACCTATATATCCATGTTTAAAAAAATTAATTGATTCAAAACACTAAAACTTAATTAATTTGATATAAACACATTAAGGAACTGTAAGTACATAAATGTAATTTTCATCTGAAATGATATATTCTATAAAATAATATTTATTTAATCATAATCCCTGCAAACTTCGATTCCGAATCAACCAATAAGGAAAATGTTGCAGAGAAAGGAAAGGAAACGAAACGCAAGGCGTAGATCAGGGAAAAAAGAGGCAGGTACAAATTATGAAGAAACGAATAAAGAAACTTACCATAATCATGTCTTCACCTGGTTTTTAACCCTAAAATTTGATTTGAAACTGAAAGCAAAGGATACTGCAGTGTCGCATGCGAAAGAAAGAAAAAACAGGAAATGCATTCTGCAACAATTTCAAACAGGGGAATGGCAAATGTTAAGGAATTGGAGGAAAGGGAAGGGAAAATAGAAGATTCAGGGTCGTATGGAGGGTGCGGCAAGTTCTGCAAATCAACATTAGCGCGGCAGACAGACCCCACACCATGTGACCGCCTGCCAACCGAACGCCATAGGAGTAGATCAAAGAGGGGAAGCTTGGTGCGGAGGCTAGTTATGGATCCAGCCACTCGATTTATTAAACACTGTGTGACGAAATTGTTCAACCCTGTCAGCAGGAAGCGCAGCCTTCAAGAAGTTGAGGTGCACAGTGCAGTGCCGCAGCAGGGGCGAGAACAGGGGAAAAGGGCTAGGGCAATAAAAGATAATGGCTTGTGTCCTAACGATTTGTCTTTCTCTCTGACTGAAAATGTAAGTTCAACATTTTGATGCTAAATTACTCTGTTTATATATATATATTCAATGTATCTGTTATGTTTTTTATGCTAAATTACTCTGTTGATCTATACAGATGATAAACAACAGTTTTCCAACTACATTGAGTGTGCCCTTAGAATGCACTGAAACAGTTCTTCAAATTTTAGGGCATCTGGATCGGGTGGCGCCATTAAATTCTGTGGAAGCACAATTGGCAATTGCAAGGACGAAGCCCCCTACTCGGTTGACTGTCAGCATGCTTAACAAACGTGCACGAAGAAGCTTAGACACTCTAGACAAGATACCTTTTCTGGATATCTGTGGTGGAGAAAAATCAATCACTTGCTCATGAAATCTCTGATTTTAAGCAAATATTTGATGGTAGGTATGTACTGATGTGGATACTAATAAGCCAGAACAATATCTCTATTCAGTTTGCATTCGTTATTATGCTTATTAATCATCAAGAACAAATAGGAATACTGCTGACACGACCGAGGTTTGATTCAACATGATATGCAATTGGGTTTTCAGATCCTTGGACTTCGATCTATAAAGGTGCATCTGGCTTGGGATTCTCAGGTAAGTAAACTTGATCTTCATTTGCCTTAAATCTGTTGTATGAGATTTTTTTATTAAAAAAACTAAACTTATGCCTAATATTCAGTTAGCCTTTGCAGTATCCCTTTTTCCCCAGGCCCCCTATTTTTAAGTTTTTTCAATTTTTTGATTATATTTATCTAGCTACCAATGGAATTCTTTAACCAGAGCTTTAGCAGCACCTGTAAATGCATCCATGGAAGGACCGTTAAATGCATTTAGTTAATATTAATCTTAATCTGGTGGAACCAATAAAAATATTACTTGCATGTCTCATATTTCTTGGTATTAAGTGTAGTATTTGTATATGGTAATGTTACCATTGAAAAAACTGTGTTTCGCAGGTTAAAAGTTGAAGATTTTCTCAAGAAGATATTCATAGGGAGATTTAAGAAATTCCTCCAGTTAAAGGATTTTTTCAGTGCTAATGCTGGTACATGTACCTACTGAAACTAGGGCCTTTGGTTTCTCAGACAACCATACAGACATGAATTGTAAGCGTTGGAAACTTCCATAGAGAAATTTTGTAGAATGCTTGTACATACTTTGTAGATACCTTAAATATTGGCTAGAAAATGTCTCATTGCGGAAAGGGCTGTAAGGTTTGGGAATTGGAAATGGAGTTTTGAAATTTCTTTGGAGAATATCATCAGAAATGCAGTAAGCTATACAGAACATGCCTGCCACAAAACTATGACGGCCATGCATGAGGTGCATGTGTTCAAGAGGCAGGGCAGGACTCTAAAATTCTAACGTAAGCTTCTACTTCGTGGTATTCTATCAAAGGCTGTACTTGGGAAACATTTTCAAGATACAAGGAATGCTATGATAAGATGCCCCTGTAAACAACCTTTTCTTGTTGGCTTCAAAGTCTTGTAAGAAATGTTGGGGTTTGTAGGCCTTCTCAAATGTACAGTAGATTCCAGTTCTTGCTATCTTTCATTGTAGTTTTACAAGAAGTACCAAGTTCCACATATTGTAGTAATCCAGATGAGGTCTCCTGCTTTCACTGATGATGGCATTAAACTTCTTAAGAAATAGGAAAACAATCTTTTTCAAACCTAATTTCTCATTTTTATTGTCAGAAATGAGAGAGTTCAACAATTTGATTAAGCTCCATTTTAGCAATTATATCTTGTTGACAGTAGCTCATTCAGAATTAGTTTAGTTTTTTTTGTGTTTAATAGTCTTATTAGTACTTGCAAGTAGGTTATGTACTATTGTAATGATTTTTGAATTTTCTACTTTAACTAATTATTAAAACAACTTGTTTCTACCAATTACAAATTAGTATTTATCTTATTTTGTTAAAAATTTCATATTTTTTATATTTTAAATGTAATTTTTTTAACTCTATAAATTGAAAAAATGATTTATTGATTATCTCATTGGTTAAATGGGTTTGGGGTCTTATACATGAAATTTAAGAATGCAACGATTTTAAATTTAGAAGTTTCCTTCCTTTTTAACTTTGAGATTTTATTTTAATAAACATTTAGTTTGTTCATGCCAAACATCGTGTAAGGTTTCCAACTCTATGGAAAAGGATTTAAGTGAGGTCCTTCAATAATAAAATAAATTGTATTCCTATTTCTATTATTACATTTATATGAAATAAGATAATATGAGATCATTTGTTATATTATATTTAAAAGTATTGAATGTTTATTTTATTTTATTATTAATGTATTATATAAAATTTTAATTTATATATAATTGAATAATAAAAATATGTATTAAATATTTAATATAAAATATACTATTAGAATATAATAATATTATGATATTTTTATATAATAACTTAAGTTTAAATTTCTTTCTCTTAATCTTCAACTAACAATTTAATAAAATAAAAGATTAAAAATATTTTAAATTAGAAAAAATAATACGTCAAAAAAATGAAAAAATGAAATTATTATTTAACACATATGTATGGAAAGCTATAGGTATGCCAACAATTTAGTTGAATATGTAGATCAATATCTCATTGGTTAAATGGATTTGGGGTCTTATACACAAAATTCTAGGAATGCAATAATTTTATTGCCATTTTTTTAGCCACAATGTGTTATTTTAGACACTCATTTTTGTACTATTTAAAAAAAATTAAACTATTTAAATTTAGAAATTCTCCTTCCTATTTAACTTTGAGATTTTAACTAGCTAATATATACTCTATATTTAAAATACGTCTTCAACTTTATTTTTTTCTCTATTAAAGGTGAATGATGGAAAAATTCAACATCTCGATGCATCTTAACTATATTTTGAATATAGAGTATATGTTAGCTAGTAGTAGCTACAATGTGCATAACACATTAAATTAATTAATTTGATTAGGGTTAACATCTAAGGTTAAGGTTTATTTCATGGTTAAATTTTATATTATGGTTAGAGTTAGCATTTTGGTTAGAGTTGGGTTTAGATTTAATATTATGATTAGGGTTAGGGTTTAGTGTTAAAGTTGACTTTATGGTCATGGTCAAGGTTTAATATTGGTGTGAGAATTATGTTAGGTTTAGGGGTAGAATTAGGGTTAGGGTTAGGATTAGGGTTAGAAGTATAAATAGACTTTGGATTAGGGTTAGGGTTGGGGTTGGGATTAGATTTATGGATATGGTTAAGGTTTATGTTTTGAGGTGGGATTATGATTAGGGCTAGGTTTTAGAATTATCATTTGGATTTTGGTTACTTGGCTAGCATTTTCATAATTGTTAGGGAAGAGGTTAGGGTTAGGGTTATATCTAGGGTTAGGATTAAGATTATTGTTAGGGTTTGATTTGAGTTATTTTTTATAGTTAGGGTTATGTTTCCATCATGGTTAGGATTAGGTTTTGTCTTTTAAATAGGGTTAGAGTTAAGCATTATGGTTAAAATCAAGGTTTACATCATGGTTAAGGTTAGAGTGAGTGTTTAGGTTAGGCATGGGGTTAGGAATTAATTTGAGGTTTGGGTTATGGTTAGGGTTTGAAGGCCCACATTATGGTTAGCATTAGGGTTACAATTTAAGGTATGGCTAGTGCAAGGCTTTAAATTATTGTTAAGGTTAGTGTTTAGGTTAGAAGTGTGATTAGAGTTAGAGTTTAGATTTGGATATAAATTAGGGTTTGGTTAGGATTCAAGTTTAAGGTTATGGTTTTAATTATGCTTAGGGTGTGACCAAATATTTCTAGGGTCTTAGAGGGTAAAAGCACAAAAAGCTATCACCCTTTTACAAAGGAAAAGACTAACAAAATCAAAGTTGTTCAACTTCAATAGTATAAAAATGACATTTATGTTTGGAACTTGAAGATGATGTAAACTAATTAAATGTGATAAAATGGATGAAGTTTATGATTAATATTTTTAATAATTTTTTTGAATAAGAATTGATATGTTTTTTTAATTTTTAAAGATGATTTTTCGGTTGCTTAAAAATGCTAAAAATTAGGGGTCTAGTTCCCACCAAAAAATTATATGTAAATACACATTTTTCCCCTAATTTCAAAATATGTCATAGATGACATATATAGCTAGTGCATGAAGAAATAAAAATTGGTTTGTGACCTATATTTTCTCTTTTATAACAATTCAAATTCCAACTTGCTGAAATCGATAGTTTTCATCTTGCAACATATTTTTCATAACAAATCTATCCAAATCAAAAAAACAAATATATATTCTTGAAGAGGACTCTCTCCTCTAGTGCACCATATATTTTTAAAATTTATTTAATATGATTTACTATTTTTTTCTTTCTCCGAATCAACATCTCCTTAACTGTTAAAATACCTACTTTTAATACTTTTTAATTACAATAAACTATGTCTAATTAAACACTATAAAATCTATATGAGGATATTCTTGACTCTGATCTGTACAAAAGGGTATTTTTTTATTTCTTTTTAAATATCATTAAAAATATTAGGAGTTATCAAAACGCCACTTTTTTTAAATAATTTTATGTTTATGGTAATTGGACCGAAAGTGGTATAAAACATGCATTTAAAAGATATTTCCAATTGTAAAAGTTAAAGCACTTATCTAACTTAGCTAGAATGAATCTAGCTAGACCATATGTTTGACCAAAATTAATTTTTAGTTAGAAATACTAAAATTTAGCTATACTGATAAGTTAACCTAAAAGGTGATGCTTGATTGTGCTTTTACCCTAGAAATATGGTTAGGGTCCATGTGATGGGTAGGGTTAGTACAAAGTTAACATGATACCTAATCATCATAGTTTGTACACAAATTGATACAATCATCCTTATCTGAACCATCATTATAAATCTTAAACGCTAATCCTAAATACTAAACCCTAATCCTAGATGCTAAATCCTAAATTCTAAATCCTTACCTAAACCATAATCATAAATACTAAACCCTAATCCTAGATACTAAATACTAAACCCTAATCCTAGATGCTAAAACATAAATTCTAAATCCTTACCTAAACCATACTCATAAATGATAATCCCTAATTGTAAATATAATCCTAAATGCTAAATCCTAACTATAATACTAACCATATGAAAATTGATATCATAATCTCAATCCTAACCATGACCCTAAATCTTAAATGCTAATCCATAATCCTAAATGCTAAACCCTAATCCTAAATACTAAACCATAAGTTCTAAATCCTTACCTAAACCATAATCCTAAATGGCAATCCCTAATTATAAATCTAGTCCTAAATGCTAAACCCTAATCCTAACACTTACCCTAAATCATAACCCTAATACAATCCCTAACCTTGACCATAATACTAACCAGAATATAAAGACATACCCAAACCCATAATTTTCTTTACTTTTTCTCAATCCAAGTAGAAAACCATACCAATATTATTGATTATGTAAAATATGAAGTCCTTTATAAAATCTTGATTTTGTTTCCAATGGTTTAATCATATTATTACACCTCTAAGTCTTTGGACTTTAGCATGTCTTTATTGACCTTAGTGAAACAATATATTTATTTGTCATGAAATAAAATGTAAACCATAAACTAGTAGTTATGGTAGGAAATATTGATGTGACCTAAGAAACTCTTTTGTCATCAACTAATATGATGACTACCAATATATTTATATATTAGCTCTCATTGTGACACTAAAATTCCCTCAATACATTTCCATGATTTTGAATTTGTTCTTCATTCAAAAATAATAAACTAAGTTTCTAAACTCTCTTGGATACTAAGTTTTTCTATAGAACATTCTAAATTTTTCTTTGAATTCTCGAGCATACTTTTAAATTTTATTCTCTTTTGAATATCATTCTATTCTCTATTATTCATTCTACAACAAATTTCTAGAAATATCTCAATTTCTTGTTTCTCTATGCACTGGTCATTGAGATATTTAGTTTCAACACCTTTAGAGAGCCTCTTTATTGCATCTTTATATTAGGATCCCCTTCATTTTGTATTGAATTTTTTTTTTCCTCTGGTAAAGTCTATTTGATTGATTCTTATTCCTTCACAGTCTTTTGATAGTTTAAAAATATTTTAAAATTTTCCTTCAAATATCAACATATAACTCATTATTCTTTTATGTTACAAAGTATGTAAAATTTGCTTTATATTTAATATTGTAATATTCTTATATCATTTATTGTCTCATTTTGTGATTCTTATTTTTATGGTTATAATAGTAGGAAAATAAATGTTATTCTTATTGAAAGAAATAAATGGAATAACCGACGAAATTACAAATGGAAGTTAGAATGAGGAATATTAATAAAAAGGAGGATGACATAGAAATATCAATTGTGACAAGTTTTAAAAAGTCATTTATACTTATATTTATTTTTAAATGTTTTTCTTAAGACATATGTTAGCCATACCCATATATAGCAAGCAGTACAAAATGTGCTTGCTATATTAACCTTAGCACTTTGGTTGAAAGACAAATCGTGATGTGTTGGCTGATGGAGATTGAGAAATCAAGGCTGAATAACGTAATAGCATGCACACCCGACCATAATTTTCTTTGTGGGAATGACGTGACGGGTTACTATAATTTTTTGAGTGGGAATTTTAATGGTTCCATAATTTTTGGCTTTTCTTATGTATGAATAGAAAATTGTGAGCTGACAGTGGATTTCAAATGGATTCTTTTCTCTTACATCGTTACATTCATTGGCCTCCTATAAGGTCCATCTGCTGCCATTGTAAGGTTATGCTTCTTGACGTAATAAACATTTAGTTTGTTCATGTCAAGCGTTGTGTAAGGTTTCCAACTCTATGTAAAAGGATTCAAGCGTGGTCCTTTATTAATAATACAAACTGTATTCCTATTTCTATTAGTTGATTTTTCTATTTTTTTTTAATTTATACCAAAAGATTAATTTATATTATATTTATATGAAATAAGATAATACATGAGATGCTTTGTTATATTATATTTCAAAGTATTGAATATTTATTTAATTTGATTTTTAATGTATTATATAAAATTTTAATTTATATATAACTAAATAATAAATACATGTATTAAATTTTTAATATAAAATATACTATTAGAATATAATAACATTCTGATAATTTTTATATAATAACTAAAGTTTAAATTTCTCTCTTAATCTTCACCTAATAATTTAATAAAATAAAAGATTATAATATTTTAAATTAGAAAAATAATGGATCAAAAAAATGAAAAAAATGAAATTATTATTTAACACATGTATGGAAAGCTATAGGTATGCAAACAATTTAGTTGAATATGTAGTTGTCATACCAATAGTTATATAGTTATATCAATAATATATTATTATGATATTCATTTATGTAATAGGATATTAAATTTCATAAAAATTTATTAAAAATTTGTTAAATATAGTAATTTAGTCTATATATAAGAATAAGAATGATGAACTCTCTATTCTTAAAAACACTTTACTATCAATTTAACATATTCTAAACAAAATTAAAAACTATTATAATTCTAATATTTATTCTAATTCTATTGTTAACATTAAGAACTGAAATTAATTACATCATAATTTTAATATTTTATTCTTTTAATATTTTGAAAAAATATTATTAATTACATTAAAATTAATTAAAAATTAAAGGCAAGTACTCGCCACTACGTAGCACTTGTTTAATTTGCAAGGGAATTTATGTATTATATGCCTAATTTTTACTAATTCAGCATGTATGTCAAATACAGAAATTTGGTGGATGGTCCTAAAGTTTTTTGCATCTTTTGAATTGTTCTATTTGTAGCTTGAGGCATTGATATCATAGTAGGAGCCTCTACCAAATAGGGTGTCCAACTTGACAAATCAACATTTGATAGCATATTAGTAGCCTCTATCATTATTCAAGTTTTGTAATGAGGTATGGGCCTTTATAAAAGGGCATGTGTTAAGTAGTAAACATAATGAATTAATGATGACAAAATGTTCATGAGTGTAAATATTTACTATTTCTACATATCATTTAGTATATATCCTAAGGTAGTAAAAATGATTAGTATAAATAAAATAGACTAAAAAAATATATAGTAATGAATGAGATCTATCCAAGGAAAATTGAGCTATTTAATGTGATTATAAATCAATATACACTATCAAAAATTTAAAAATAGAAAAATAAAATATTTAATTGTAAACAAATAGAAAGGGCACACCAAATGTATTACAAAAAATGGTCTTGCACATATTTTGATTAATCATAAAAAGGTCAAAAGACTAGGGAAAGGAATTAGACCCATAGTGTAGTGTGCAATGCATCGATACTCTATCTCTCTAGGATTCACTAAGGACAAGGGATGTTAGCCATCTGATACGAGCCATCACTATTTTATTCTTGTTGTCTGTATGAACTAGCAACCATTGTCTTGTGATTCTTCTATGAACTAGTCATTATGTTATTCATGATGCTTGTATGAGCTAGTTAATATTGTATTTGCGCTCCATTTATGAGCCAATCATTGTTGTCTTTGTGATGTAGGTTGGATTTACTCACTATGTATGTGATGTATGGTAAAGATATTCATCTTGTGTACCTATGACATGTATGAACTAGTCCTTTGTGTATATGTGGTGTATACTCAACATAATCATGTGTTTTATTTGCGATATGAACCACTATGTGTATGTGTAAGTTGGTACAACTAATAAGTGGTATTGATGGGTATTGAACCAACACTTGATGGAAATTGGTATCTTTTACTATGATGGGACTAAGATAATAGATTCACTCAATTAATAGATAACATCTAAAAATAGATCAAAGATCTCACCAAGAGGATAGTGTAAACTCCCCCTGAGTACAAACTGTGAAGCCTTTGACTTCTCATGAGAGGATACATAGACAAGCCAACCAAAAGTGAACCCTCGAGGCTTAGGTTGGGATCCAGGGACAACCCTAATTATGGGGGCTTAGCACTACCAAGAGAAATCATACATTGTGATATTGAGTACTTTCCACCATGGTGGATAAATAATATTTAGAATAGCAAATGATTTATTGATTAAGTTTTTTATTATGGAAAACATGTTTTGAAGGGACCTGAAACCCTTTACAAGAAGGACTCAAAAGATAGACAAAGACAACCCACAAAATGGAATGAGTCAAGACCTAAATGAGGGTTTTAACAAGAAGTTCTCACAACCTAGAACAAACAAATCTCAAGCTAAGCTTCATGCAAGCCCAACCAAAAGAAAGCCCCAATATAAATAGGATTCTCCTTTAGCACCCTTCTGATGAGACCAAAGGGTCATATCAAAAGAAGGCGAAGACCTCTTGGAATTTTTACCTTTAACCTTGATCCAACCTTCTTCAACCTTAGCAGTAGCATTTTTACAATCCAATGAATCCAAAACAATAAGAAAAGATCCCCTAGAGGGGGTAGCACACTGCACTAAAGTAGCCTTATGTTACTGATTAAGTTATTGGTTGATGTTAAGTGAAAAAAATAATTATAGTGGCTAAGGAGTGGGTTTTACAATATACCAAAGGGGTTTCATCCTTTGACACCTACAACCAATAGGTTAAAATCCCCTCATTAAAAATCTCCTATGAGTTTTCATCCACAGAAAACTATATGTTCAACACAAGTATCTAAATAAATTTTAGTAGAGTTTTGATAAGATTAAATGATGTCAATAATGTGAAATCTCTTACAAACAATCGAGTCCACGTAGACACCTAAATTTGATCATCACCACTTCATCAAATTAAGTCATATTTTATTCCTAGATATTCTTGTCACATTACTAATTAAATAATTTATTATTATTTAATTAATAATATTTCTTCTCATAAATTAATTTAGTTTATTCATCTACACTGACTAGCTTGTCATTTGATTCAATAAGTTATAATATTAATTTAATTCAATTAAATCTAATTTCCCAATCCATCTATTAAATTAAATAAATCTTTTTTTATTTATTTAATTGAATTCATTTCAATCCATTTCATTCACTTAGAATTAAAAGAAATTTTAATTCCTTCTCTTATTCTCTCTCCAAATGTCACATCCTCCTACATTTGCAACTTTCATCTTAATCACCTCCTATATCTTCTCCCACTAATCTAATCTCTCCCCTAAGCATGTGCACATCCTTAATCCAAAAGAATTGGGGGGCCCCGAATGTTAAGTCATGTGTTAAATGGCATTTCCTCCAACCCCACTTGTTTTACATATGCAACTCGCAACCTAATCACCTTCTATATCTTCTCCCACTAATCTAAATCCCTCCTCTAAGCTTGTGCACATCCCTAATCCCAAATAATTAAGGAGAATGTCAAGTCATGTGTTAAAATTCCTCCAATCCCACTTGCTTCCCTTAGCCAACCACTTTTGGAAGTACTCATATGGGCACATTTCCCACTTGTCACATCTAAGAGATTAAAAATTTCTATTTTGTCTCCCCTATGTTCTTTCAAGTGTGTGAGGATAAGGAGTGCCTCTTTGGAAAATATTCTATGCACTCAACACCATCCCTTCTCCAACACTTGTCCTCACACACTCCCCAAGGCTGGCACTTGTCAACCTCCCATGGAAGGTGAGAACCCTAACCATTCTTAACACTAAATCTCCATCCCTCCATCATAGCCCTCCATCCCATTCTTCTCCATATTTAGATGCAGCATCTAACCTCACACGGGTTCTCATCATAAGAAAGTTCCAATCATCTAAGTTTGGACTTGCATCTCTCACATTTGTGAGAAGTTGAAATCTTTTTAGGTGGATGTTTTCTCCATCTTGCCTAAATATTTTATCTAATGTAACCACTGTTTTGAATTCTTGCCATAGTAACTTTGCCTGCCTGTTGCTAGCATATGCTATTTTATCATTCACTGGAGGCAACTAACCAAGATCACCAACCAAAATAATAGAAGTAAGAGAAATGATTAGAAGACTATCTATGAAAATTACATGATTGTATTTATAGATGAGTTATATTAATAAATATTATAGCACAAAAATAGCGTCATTAGAAAAAATAAAAGTATACCTACAAAGCTTATGTCAGCACTTTGTGGGAAGGCTTGTCTGAGTCGAGAATCTATATTTTCCTGCAAGTTTTGACCAATGAAGCTCATTTCATCAATCAAAATATACCTGATATGGGCCATTTCTTCTTGCAAAATTGTGAGTCGCGTCCCCTCT
>BSBK01004106.1:160000-215000 GCA_027943335.1 Chamaecyparis obtusa
TGTCTTTGATATTCTCTTTTTTCTTCCTCTAATTCAAAGATCAACCTCGGTCTCACCATATCTAATATGGAATAATGTTAAATTAGTGACCTAAGAAAACTTTATATTATACATGTGTTAAAGCATTGTAATAATTAGAAAAAAAGAATGTTACTTGTCAATTAATATGTTTTTTTATATATAGATTTGAAAGGAAAATGCCAATTTATAATACATAGCAATTTAGTTGTGATAATTTATGTATCATATTTAAATACATATTTAAACATATAGAATACAAATTCTGAAAAATAAAAGACAATAACAACACTTTGAGTGTAGACACCATAAAAATTAGACATACATGGAGTAAATTAGAGCCAAGATATAGAAGAATAACAAAATGATTTTTTTTAACAATAATTGATATACAATAATGATTGCAATGGTCTAAAGACCATTTTGTGAAAACACGAGAACACATGATCTCTTATTTGTAATATTAAGCAATCAATCCAAAAACATACATGATCCCATTTGCATCTCAATACAAACATTAATTGTCAACATTTCAATTCCAGTATGTTTGCCTCCATCTTCCCCTAACCCATTCTTGCTATGCTCATACATGGGTGCATGAATATGGCTTCAGAGTGTGAGAGTCGGGAAAGTACACCTCAAAGAACTCTACTTGACTAAGTGGTGAAACAAATCTGTTGACGGTCACACCCAACCACCAATAGTCATTGTCTAGTACTTCTACTACAAATCCAGGAGGTACAAATTGAGGAAAAGTAATGGGAGGTGGAATAGGTCTCATATAATCTACATACACCTCCTCAACGAGGGGCTCTCAAGCCCATTCATCAGTTATGAAGTGGTGATATTTGACACAATATTTTGGCACCTCACTATTGTTAACAATGTCTACAATTGTTGCTTCGAACCAGGCCCCTTCAAACCCCTCCTCATCAGAGCTAATCTCAAACTTCATTCCCACAGTAAACTCCATGTGTATGCCTAATTTATGATTAGAAAAAAATCATTTCAAATTATTGTGAAAATGATATAATAGAAACATAAATTAATTATAATTAACAAATTGAATTTCATGAAATGAGTTTCAAAATATAATTTTTTAAACGAAATTATGTAAACCTAATTTTAAACAACAATTGATTATATGAATTGCATTAATTTCATTAATACAATTAACATAATCAATTTCATTAAATCTAATTTTAAACAATAGGAGACCTAAATACTGCGACATTGCCATATTTAGTAAAATAGCAACAAAATGTTGTATTTTAAACTAAGTCTGAAAATAGCAATAAAAGAAATATAATATTAATGTCATTAAAAAAAATCAACTTTATTAAATCAACTTCTAAATCAAATTTGTAGCATTAGAAGACCTTATACATTCATATTAAAAACATCTTTACAAATATGGCGGCATTGCCATCCACATGAAAAAAAAAATGTAATATTTGAAATTAATAATATAAATTTGTAACAAAATGAAAGTATCTTTCAAAGTAATTATTAAAATCCTATTAAAATGAATGTAATTTTAACATTTCAAAGTAACTATTAAAATACGAATAAATTTTAAGTTTTAAAATATAATAAGGAATTGAAATCTAAATGTAATATTCCAAAGGTAATATTGTAAATGGAAATCTCCTAAATTTATACAAAAACAAAATATAATTAATGTAAATCTTATTTCTAACATTTAAATCAAATAAATTTTAGTAATTGCAATATTTAAATGAAATAAAAATTAGTAATTGTAAAGCAAATAAATCAAATAAAGGTAATATTTGAAATGGAAATGTCCTAAATTTATATAATTAATCTAAATCCTATTTGTAACATTCAAAAATTAGTAATTGCAATTTTTAATTATTAAAATCTTATTAAAATGAATGTAATTTTAACATTTCAACGTAACTATTAAAATACTAATAAATTAAGTTTTAAAATATAATTACGAATTGAAATCTAAATGTAATATTCTAAAGGTAATATTGTAAATGGAAATCTCCTAAATTTTTACAAAAATAAAATATAATTAATGTAAATCCTATTTCTAACATTTAAATCAAATAAATTATAGTTATTATTTGTAATATTTAAATCAAATAAAAGTTAGTAATTACTAATTGTAATAAAATAAAAAAATCTATATCTAACAAAGGTAATATTCAAAATTAAATTTATATAAAAAATAAATATTACAATATGGCGGCATTGTCATCCACAATGTAAACAGATTATTTAAATTAAATAAATAAATTATCTAAAGTGAATGTAATAACTATATTAAATAAACAAATTATCTAAATTAGATCTAATAAGTATATTAAAGTATATTAAACAACTCCAAATTATAATTTAAAAAATGTATTAAAAGAATATTAAAAATATACCAAAAACAATATTAATCTAATTTAAATGGATTATGTAAATGTAATAAGTAAATGAAATAAATAGATTATCTAAATTAAATTATAATTTATGAAATGTATTAAAACAATATTACAACTATACTAAAAAGCAATATTAATCTAAAATACTAAAAAACAATATTAATCTAAAATATTACAATATGGCGGCTTTACCATCCATAATGTAATATTATTAGATTTAACAATATTAAAATTAGATTAAATTTATATGCAAATGTTAAAACAAAACTAGATGAAATATTAGAACAATATTACAACTATACTAAAAAGCAATATTAATCTAAAATACTAAAAAACAATATTAATCTAAAATATTACAATATGGTGGCTTTGTCATCCATAATGTAATATTATTAGATTTAACAATATTAAAATTAGATTAAATTTATATGCAAATGTTAAAACAAAATTAGATGAAATATTAGAACAATATTAGATCTATATTATTTGCATATAAAAGAACTGTTATACACTGAGTTTTGCGCCTTTGTTTCAAGCTCTCTTGGTCTTGATAACTCAGTATAACATGGGAATCATCTCAAGGTTGTGGGACCTTTTGCTAACCGAGATGAAACCTCTAGGTTCTAGGCTGGTTCCTCTTGGATTATCACCTTAGTCTACTCTTAAACAGGAAAGTAAACTTTGAAGGGAAAGGGTTAGAAGGAGTGCATGGAAGGGAAATGACTGAAAGAAAACTACCTACTAGGTGATGCACCGAAACTAGGGTTTGGATCTTAGTATAGAGGAGTGGGATCAATGAAAAGCTCAGGTCTAGTAGGTCACAACTTACTGAATAGGCTTGCATAAGTGTTTCATAAGAGGGCCTGAACATAAGACACAACTTATGACCTGCAAGCAGACATTCACTTCAGCAAAAGGGCACAGGAATGAGACAGAATGATAGGGGGCTGAAGAATACCCACAAACTCATTCAAATCATATCATACATAGTAGTGCACATATAAGCAGAAAGTAAGAGGGATCAGGAACCCTAAGTTGCCATTGAAAACATTCATAAACCTTAATCCAATAAGAGATAATGCAAACAAGGAAGCACAAGGACATGAAGGATTGTCACAAACTACCTCTGCAATATTTGTATTATCAATGGGAGAAATACAATTGTATAAGCCAGAGGGCAGAAATATGCCACAGATAACTCTCAAGAAAGGTAAATTTCTCTTTTACAATTGTCCAACTCTGAGCTCTACAGGTTCCAAAAAATGTTATATACATCACTCAACTGCACGCATGCAGGAGTCCAAAATTCTAACCAGGGTTACCAGATTTATAATAAAATAATCATCCCTAGCAGTCAAAATCTGATCATGAATATATATCTGCAACACTATGTCTGATCAAATATCTTGCTCTCACGCCCATCCCTGTACTACATTGCTTGCAAATAAAGAACCTAGATTCAACCACCTTTCTGCAAAAAAGTCTCGACATGAATGCACTGGTTGGTACCCTGCAGGGACAAGAAACGACCCCTGATGGCTAGCCAAACCTCCATCATCACTTTCCCTTAACTGTGCATGTCCTGGAGACATCAACTCTCAGCTACCTGCCGCTCGCAACCATCTCTCAGAAGAAAGCCCGCCAAAATAGTCACGCCACTTCGAAAATGTCAATGGTCACATGATCACATGAGCCCAAAAGGCTTCATGCGATCATGCAACAATCCTTTAGAATCTGCCAGTCGCTACCACAAGACACCTCAGGTCCACCAAGAAATTCAAACTACTAGCAAAAAACCGCGCCCGGGATCGCACTGCCTTTGAAAAATGTTGGTTGCATGATCACATGCGGTTAGAAGGCCGCATGCAATCATGCGACAAGACCTTTTTTATGTTAACTACAACCTGCCACGGACCACTTGATGACCTGTTGCATGATTGCATGAGCCCAAAAGGCTTCATTCGATCATGCGACAAGCCCCTGAGATGTTAACTGCAAACCCAACTCTAAGCTCTTCTTCGAGCTCAAGATCGCACTGCAAACTTAACCCTGGTTTCACCTCGGGTTCACCTTTCCTCTAGTCTCAGAGTTTCTTGATCTTTTCTTAACCCTAGGTTCTATCCAACGACCACGCTAAACCCTTTATCTGCACAACCGTGCATTTGCTTAACCAACCCCGGGCCCATCTACAAACTGAGATTCCAATCGGACAGTGGGCGCAAGATCTCATGGGGTCAAAAGATCCCATGAGATCTTACGACCACCGTAGATCTCCTTCCACTGCCACCAAACTGCAACCCAGACCCACAGACCACTAGCGGACGGTTGTCACATGATCGCATGGGGTCAGAAGATCCCATGCGAACATGCGACCACTGTAGATCTTTACTACACTTGCATCCCAGGCCCACTGTAAAACCTTGTCACCAGCCGACCAATGAAATGTGGGCACGTCACCAAACTACAGGCCTTTATTAGCATGGCTAATGGTTTGTCGCATGTTCACATAGCCTAAAAAGGGGCTATGCGATCATGCGACAAACCGCTAGCATTCTTCAAGAGGACCGTCAACGGTTAGTTGCATGGTTGCATAAGGGGAAAAGGACTTATGCGATCATGCAACAACTCGCATAATAGCTTGTCGAAAACCAGCTAGGCCCCACTTGTCGGAGTTGCGCACTTGTGAAATGCCGATGCCAAAGGAAGAAGTGCGAAGCACAGGAGTCGAAAACACATAGGGTTTTCAGAGTGAAGGGTGAAAACACACTGAGCTATCAGAGCGAAGGTCGAAACCATAGAGGGTTTTCGACACTGAACATTTTTGGAACTCTGCGGCCTGAGTATTTCCTGCAAGCTTTCAAACTTGAATATCTTTTTGGGCTTTGTGAATTAGCACGTGCGATCTGAACTAAGGCAAGGTGACACATCAAAGGACATATGGTTTAGAGCGCAAACCATAAAACTTCATGGATCAACTTCGCAAAAGAAAACAAGCTGTAGCAGGGCAGAATAAAAACAAAGACATGGAACCCTGGCCAAATTTGCAAAATAGGAAATTTTGGGCAACAAGAACATAAACAAAATTAGAACTATATTAAAAGTATATGCAAATATTAAAACAACATTCTATCTAATATGAAAAGTATATAAAACTATTCATATAAAATATATAAATATATTTTATATGGCAAAGATAAAATGTAAATCGATCTACATCTGAGAGGACGCTGACGTCCTCGGCCATCGGCCAATTGACAAGCATTCAATGCACCCCCTATACTTGGTTGTTACCCTAACTCGATGGCAACACAATCCCCTGGGTAGGTTTTTGGAGTGCAAGGAAAGTCTTTCAAACAAGCGCTCAACGAAGAAGTCGTTATTCTACCTAAAGCCAAGTTCGTGCTCAATGGAGCCCTACTCGTGAAAGGAGATGGAGGAGCTAACGCTGGAGGTGAGGAATCTATGCCCTCTAATGTATGTGTTATCAAACCAAATGCTCAGATGGCTTTAGTCATTGAAAAGGAAAAGGATTCACTTAGAAACTCTGCCATTTTTTTGGCCGCTCAAGACCTAAATAAACTCTCATCTAGAACGTTTCTTAATGAATGGATTCATAATATTTGGGGTAAAAATATAGAATTTCATTTTTCATTCTTGCGTATGATCCAGAAAGGACTTTTTCTGATCTTCCTCAAGAACCCTAAATCCCAAAAGGAAATTGTTGTCAGGTAATTCTGGCAAATTGGAGCTGCCAATTTTAGAGCCCTCCCATGGTCACCTAACGTTGTTCACAATGAAGTTATTTCCCTCTTGAGCCCTAGATGGATTACCCTAGGAAGCATTCCTCCATACTTGTGGAACATGATTCCTCAAGCTCTAGAGCCCTTCAGTTTGGTGCTCCGTGTTGATAAAACTGACGTGCGTCTTCCACACACTGATGCCAGAATTTTGATTAACATCAACCCAGGAATTGACCTCCCAGGGGGTATTTGCTTCAACCTCGGTGACCATTGCCATTTTTTCCCTATCTCCTTTTTAGGAGGTATTAACTCGTGTTTCCTTTGCAAAAGGGAAGGCCACCAAAGACATGACTGTCCCCTAATTTTGAAAAAGAACCCCAACCCGAAGACCAAAGGTGGCAAGAATCCTAATCCTAAGTTCAACAATGGTAGAAATGTCCCCGATTTCATTGATAAAATGAACCCCGCTAATAACCTGAAGGTTCCTATTCCTGAGACCTCTGTAGCCCTTACAAATTCCCTTGAGTCTCTCAAGAATGCTTTTAACAAAGATTGTGGACACAAGCCACCTACTAGCCCCTGTTTTGAAGAGGTTATTAAGATACCTGTTGGCAAGAGCCTAGACTTTGGACTGAAGTCGAAGGACTCAGGTTTCAAAAATCATAAACCTAATGCCCAAAAATTAGTCCTCAATAAGATCAAAAGGATAGAAGCCCTCAGAAAGAAGGATCCTAATTTTTCACACAATGGCCTCAGGGATGATTCTCCCAAATAGAATATTGAAGGACCCTGAGAGAACTGTCCATATGGTGCTCTTGATGCCATCAGAGAGGCATATGATAAGGAGGAGAGACTTAATAACTTCTCCCTCACAATTATCCCAGCCCCCCCGATCCCAGAGGTATCCCCCCGTAGTCTGCCTATCCCACTTGAGAAGAATCATTCTAATAGCAGAGCCCAACCTGCTCCCATCCCCTATGATTTGAGGGAAGAATTGGAAGAAGGAGAGGTTGTAGAGATGGAACTAGCTGTGATTGGAGAAGTTCAAGAGGAACCCTAGGATTTTGTCTTCAAAGCTAAGAAGAAGCTTACGAAGCCCCTTACCAAAGAATCAGACACAGATGGCAAGTCTAGAGTGGCTTCACACCATGATGATGGTGAGTCCCCCCCAATCAAAAAGAAGAGGGGTAGACCTCCTAATCTCACCTCCACTATCAATCCCTCAAAGATCCAAAAGAGGTCCCTCCCCAATTACTTTAAGAGCTTTCAAGCTCCTACGGAACAAGATTCTTAAGGTAGATATGGAATTCAAACTGGCATCATGGAATGTGAGGGGTCTTGAATCCCCTAATAGGAAATATGTAGTTAAAAGGTTCATTAGGATGCAGGAAGGATTTGACTTCCTTTTGTTGTAGGAGATCAAAGCAGTAGGATTCTCTCTAGAGGTTGCCTTAAAATTCATTTGGCTGGAAGCCAGGAATGTCTTCACCCATCACCTGAGAGGTAAAGGGGGGAGTGCCATCCTTATCCACCCCAGATGGGCTAACCTTGTCTCCAGATGGGGTTTCTCCCCATGCAATAGAGCTGTCTGGGTGAGATGTAGGGCTGGAAGCTCAGAGTTTGGAATTTTCTCAATCTATGCACCAAATGACCACTATGACAGAATTCAATTATGGGATTGGATGTGCAAGTTGAAGGATATACCTTGGGTAGTGGCAGGATATTTCAATATGGTTGAGTCCCCCCAGGACCAAGGAGGAGGTGCTAGGATGGAATGGAAAAGTAATGAAAAAAAAAATTGGTCTAAAATGATCAGTAAGCTTAGACTATTTGACCCAATAGTAGGATAGAAGAAGGATCATAAGGGTATTTGGCATACATGGTCTAACTACCTGAAGGGCAATAGGAGGATATATTGTAGGTTGGATAGATTCTATGCTAATAGAGATTTTTTTAGTTTCAGAAAAGAGAATGGGGGTGAGAGCATCAAGGTGATCCCTTATTCCCTTTTGGATCATCATCCGGTAGTTGCATCCCTATTCCAATGGGGAAACTGCCCACCCCCTAGGAGAAGTGGCAAGTCCTTTTCCCTTAACACATCCCTGCTGAAGAGTGAGGATATCCGAGATGCTACCCTCCTGATTAGATGGTTCAATTATGGAGTGGCTAAGCAGCAGAGTGTAATTGAGTGCTAGAACCAATGCACAAATAGTTGGAAAACATTGTTCCAAGTGGTTGGAAGGAAGAAGGCTAAGGATTCTAGGAAAGTTGAATCAGAGTTACAAAAGGAACTCTACCTTGCAAAATTGAGAAGCCATAATTGCCCTACTGATGAAGAAGCTAGTAGTAGCCTAGCATGGACTAGAGACTCACTTAGGAGGCTACAACAATATACAATTAATGGTGCCAAAGTTAGGGCCAGGGCCAATTGGATCAAGGAAGGAGACAGAGGATCCAAATTCTTTTTCCAATTGCTTAAAGCTAAGGAGGCTAAGATTAGTTTTATTTTCCAAAATGGGGATACTCTTTTCTCTCAAGAGGACATACTCCATGCCTTTTCAGAGTATTACTCCACCCTATTCACATCAGAGGACACAAGTTCAGGTATGAGAGAGATGAGGAACAAGGTTAAAATTATTATCCCTCCCACCCTTCAAGAAGAGGATGTAGTAACCTTGAGTAGACCCCTCCCTTCTAAAGAGGTCATTGAAGCCATTGAGCATATGAGCAATGACAAAGCCATGGGGCCTGATGGGCTACCTATTAAGTTTTACACATGCAACATAGACTAGATTGCCCAAGATATGCTGATGGTATATAATGAAGCTATTGATAAAGGTTCTCTGGGGACATAAATAAATACTGGGTGCATTAAACTTATCCCCAAAGAAGGAGATAAAACTCTGATTAAGAACTGGAGACCCATCACCCTACTAAATGTGTCTTATAAGATTCTGGCCAAAGTGCTAGCAAGAAGATTGGTTGATATCCTCCCCAAGATTATTAGCCCCACTCAAACCAGATTTGTAAAAGGGAGATATATCTTAGAAAATCTCATCACATGCTGGGAGACTATGGAATGGGCAAGATGCTCTGGCCAATAGGCTAGCATGCTATTAATAGATTATGAGAAGTCCTATGATAGAATAGAATGGAAATTTATAACTACCATGCCGGAAGCTTTGGGTTTCCCTAAAGAATTTAATAGAATGGTCTAGACTTTAATGAATGGAGCCAATGCGATGGTAGAAGTAAATGGAGAGAGGTCTGAACCATTCCACCTAACTAGGTCAATACAATAGGGTTTCCCTTTGGCCCCAGCCCTATTTGCAATCGCAGCAGATTCCTTATACCATATTTTAAGGGATAACTCTATATCCCCAAAAGTTAGAGGGATTGGCTTACCCAATGGTGAAGAACTCATAAACATCCAGTTTGCTGATGACACATCCCTCATGGTGGAGATGAGTGAAGTTAACTTCAAATGTCTCATGGTCAAGCTAGATATGTTTTGTCTAGCCTCAGGCAACAAGGTGTCCATTGCTAAGTCAACTCTGCTAGGTTGGGAAGAATCACCTCCAGAATGGTGTAATGAGTTTGGGTTTACTTGGGGAGGCCCTCTCCATCAAGTTAGGTATCTTGGAATTCCCTTCTCTATCAAGCCAGACCTTAAATGCATGTGGAATTGGGTGAAGGGCAAGATAGAAGTGAATTTAAAGAAGTGGAACAACAGATACATGTCGCTGGTAGGAAGGATTCAAGTATGCCAAAAGATTCTAGTAGCCTATCCCATATACTACTCATCAGCCTAGCTATTTAACCAAGGATAGATTGGCTACATATAGAAAGAAATCAAGAACTATCTTTGGTCAGATGGTAAAGTTAATAAAAAGGCCCATGCAGTGAGATGGGACTAGTGCACTAAATCCAAAGAGCAAGGAGGTCTTGGATTGAAAGATCATAGATGGCAGGGCAATGCACTTGCAGTCAAGTGGGTACCCAAAGCATCATAGGGCAATGAACCCTGGAAGATTCTAGTAAGGCACAATATCAACAGAGGCACCCCTACCTAGGCTAGACATTGGAAGAATCTACCATTAATTGATCTTATGATAGGGAAATTCAGAGTCACAGTGGCAAGTTTTGAGATTTTCCAGTCTATTTGGAAGGGATGGGAGGAAATTAGACCCTTCCTATCTGTCAACAACCTTCTGGATCAATTGCTTAACGTTTTTGGGGAAAGATCCATTTGGTGGAACCTATTTAAAGGGAGTAAACCTCTTGCTCAGCTATAGGGATGTTCAGCAAAGAAATGGAATACACTGGACATTAGCTATCTATCGCACATCATTGAGGATGAGAATCTAATACCATGGGAGACATTAGCATCCAGGTTTGACCTACCCTCCTCACATTGGAGGACCTACACCACTATTAGAGATGCTTTCTCTCACCTTAGCCTCCCTAGACACACTTCAATGGACTCAGACAGGATGGGCCTCATCAAGTGGAAGGATGGGACCCCCCTGCTAAAAACCAAAGTTAAGACTATATATAAAATGTTCACAAACACATAAGAGATATTTGATCATCTTAATCCAAATGGCACATGAACCTTGACCCCAATGTTTGGAGCAAATCTCTGGCCAGACTCAGGTACACCCCTGCTAAACCCAAGGTCCTTTGTTTTTTGTGGTGTTTCCTTCTGCATAGATTACCTATTAAGGACCATTCTAGTATACCTTTCCCCTACTCCTTCTGCTCTGCCCCCGAGACCATCACTCACATCTTTTTTGACTACCAGTTTGCATCCAGCCTGTGGAACCTTTTTGGATTGGTGTTGGGTCATAACTTTCATGTCTTTGATGTTATTTCTAGTTCCTTGTCGGGTCTAAGCAATGCTCTTAATCAATTTTGGGCTTCTCTTTCCTTTCATATACTATGGCATATCTGGAAACTAAGGAATGATAATATATTTAATAGTAGGCATAGTTCTCTCACTGAGTCTCTATGGAGGCTCATCATATTCAATGTCTCCTCGCAGGTCACCATGGTTATACAGGTGAAAGACCACAAAGCATTAAGGGTTGTCCGAGGCATCAGAGAAGTGTTGGACAAAGACCAAATTGCTGACAACATTAATACCAGAGCAGATACTAAGTTTGATTTCGATATCACCATTGGTCAAATGCTTCAGCAGATCCAAGAACAAAGAAGGATACCAAATGTACAGATTGCCACAGGAACAATAGGAGAGGAAGAGGAGCTGGCTCAACAAGTAGAGGCAGGAGATATCCAGGGCATCACTGAGATAGTTGAACAGGTGGTAGTTGATAGTGTAGAATAGGAGAGCTCCAGTAGTGGATTAGCAGGGTCATTCTTAGATGAACAGCCTCCAGCCTACCAGCCTACTAGAGAGGACTCCATTTACATTCCACTTGTATTTGTTCTGCCTCCACTGCCATGGGAGGCATATTTCTCAAATCCTTACAATCTCATCTTCCATGGAGACCTGTGCCTCAAGTGGGCTGATCACCAGAGGCCATGGATGGCTTGGTTCCCCAGATAGTACTATTTATGTGTTTCCTTTTTGAAATATTATTGTTTCTAAAGGCTTCTATTAGTATGTAATGTCATTATACTTGGTTTCTCCCTGCGTATAATTGGGACACTGTATTTTTGTAAGAATATGATGATGTGAACTCTTGATGTAAGTATCTTTCCTGTTTAATATAAATTATGGTTAATAGAAAAATATATATATATATTTTATATAGTTTTATATAAATATTTTATATAAAACCATATAAATATATTTTATATAATTTTATATTAGATCTAATATATATAAATATATATTAGATCTAATATTAAACTATATAAATAGTTTATATAGTTCAAAGTATAAACTATTTATATAAATAGTTTATATACACTATAAACTATTGGACATGGATTTTATATAAATAGTTTATATAAATTATTTATATAAAACTATATAAAATATATTTATATAGTTTTATATTAGATCTAATATATAAATATATATTAGATCTAATATTAAACTATATAAAACAACGTTAAATTAAATGCAAATATTTGAAAATGTATTTACCTTTAAAAGATGAACTTTGAAATTGCTTGAAACCTGTCTGCAAATCCTCCTCTCTACAAATCCTCCTCTCCAAATAAGAAATCTCTGAAATGCTCACAAAATTTAGTGCTTGTTATCACTCAGAAAAATTTTCATGGCTTCTGGTCTTTCCCCTAGCCTCTATAGTATTTTTCATGCCTCTAGCCCTAAAACCCTAAGCAAAATTTCAAAATCTAGCTATTACTTTGAAAAACCCTTTGTTTTACCCTGGCCCTGATTTAATTTGTTGTTACCTTTTTGGGCCACTTAAAAACCTTTTAACACATGTGCCTTATTATTTTATCACCTTGCGGGGTCGGCTATTAATTTTCCTAAGTTTCTATCACCTGACGATCTTTTATTTTTCCTAAGTCCCTAGCGCTTAATTTTTCCCTAAGCCTAGTGTCCCGACGGCCTCTTTATTTTCCTGAGCCCAGACTCTATGACACCATCTTGATCCAACAGTGGGCGCATCTTCTTATGGAGTGTGTCAGAGGCATGCAATCTTAAGATGATCATTGATTCTCCTCTGTGACGTATCTTTTAAACTGAGTGGGTCCACTACCATGTTGGCATAGTTGGAAGTTTCTTATTGGTCGATGAAATGTTGAGAAGGATCTTGTTAGTGGGGCCTGCAGTGAAGCCTTTTCAATCTACGATCGGTGCATGATCTTAAGGAATATTCTTCCCCTTTGAGATCATGCACCATCCATTGATTTTGAATCTTTCTTGGATGTGTTAGTGGGACCTGGTTACTAGCATGTCTGTCAGTGGGACCTGACATCTGCAGAAGATCTACGGTTGGCGTAAGTTCTCATGGAAGTTGTCAAAGCCATGAGATCTTACGCCAGCCGTCAATTCTACTTTTCTCAAACGGCTGACGAGGGTGCGTCCTTTGACAGGTGGCGCTGACTTGCATTGTTTTGATTGGTCGAGCGGGAAGGTGATTTGGATTTGTCAGTGGGCCTGAATCTTTCAAAGGGGCTGATAGTGTGGTAGGATCTATGGCTGTCGCATGATCACATGGAATCTTTTCAAGTCATGCGATCATGCGATGACCGTTCAATTAAAGGCTTATCTTTGTGGGTCCTGTCTACTACGCAAAGCTGACATGCATGATTCTTATTGGCTATGGTGTGATGACAGATGGCATAATGCGGGCCTAGGCAAGGGTCTAAGCTTTAGCAGTTCGGCTAAATTCATTTAGCGGTTTCGATAGATTTCAAAGGGTTTCGCTCGTCCATGCAATAAAATAGTGGTGCTCCAAATTGACTTGCGATTCAGCAAACAAGCATTCACGTAACCGCTAAACTAAATGGCAGAGAGATAAAGTATTCTATGAACTGGAAAAGGTCTTTAGTCGCCAGTTCGCTAAATGTGACTGGGGTCTTTTTAAAGGATAAATCATAAATCCCACAAAAAGGAAAGATCCGATGATCGCGATATAAAGTTGACCTAAGTTTAAATTTTGACTACCGATACACTACTGGCGCCATGGAAATGACCATTTTAAATTCAAATTCAAATTTGTAGAGGTTTTCCAGTGACAAAAAGGACCAAAATTGAATGATTTTATAGCCGGATCTGGTAGAATTGGTTTTGCCGACTATTGCAGTGTGGTCCAGGGTGTTAAGTGATCATTTGCAGGGTGTCTGTACTATGATTTTGTGCTTGAGGCATGTTGCAGGTGGCCAAATTGGTTGACAATGTGGGCATTTTTATGGTTCTCAGTACCTTCTTAGTGAATTTTTCATGATTGAGGATCACTCCGAGATCTATTTTCTCCTGGTTGCCTGGGTTTCTTCCCTTATAATAAATTTGTGACTATTTCTAGTTGGTCTGGTGGGTGAAACCCTAACCCTAGTGATCTATAGCTTGTTGCATCCTATTTTGGGATTTCAAGATGGCTAGTGGTATAAATGGTTGTAATTTTGACTTTGTAAGGGTTCCACAATTTTGGAGGTCCATTATTCTGGTTCCATGAAGGGTCTTTTTCCTATAGATTTTTTCCTTCTTCTCTACATATAGGGTTCCCTTTTCCTTTCTAGTTTTGAGAATATAATGCATGTTGTAACAGCTTGTCTTATGTATAAGACTTCAATATATTTGTACTGTTATCAGACTATCTCCATTTGAATCTTGAACTTGTTGATTACAGCATCAAGGGTGTTTAGTCTTTCTACTTGTATTTCCTTATGTGTTTGCAGTAGAGTTTTGTTCGAGAGATAACTGAGTTCAAGATTAGTTTTTAGATGTGTATGAGTTGGGATATCAAGGGTGTCTCAGGCTTGTCTTCCAGTAGATGATGGTTAATGTAGTACTTGTTTATAGGTCTCTTCTAAGGGGAGGGTTAAAATCCTTTGAATAGGTGATAACATATCTGAGTACATAGGTGGATTCTTGAAGTGGGGTTTGTTAATGGTGTATGATTGATGTAAGGCATCAACATATTTGATATATTGTCTTCTTGTGTCATAGCTCTTTGTTGCAATGATGTATTTGAATCTGCTGCCCATTGGATAAGGCACTGGTCTATAAGAGACTTAGGGTATCTCAAGGGTCCTTTCAACCCAACATAAATCAATCAAATGAAATACCTTTCCCTTTCATGTTGGTAGTAGTAGTAGCAGGAAGTTGTTTCTAGTCTTCAAACTCATTCTATGCAAGTGGGCTATTGCATAAGATTTGTGATTTTATTGGGGTACAGGATACCTATAGGGGTTTGAAGACTACAGGCCTATTGTTTATTATGAGGTGTTTTGAGTGTGCAGATAAGACAATACCCGCCTGAGTGATGTGGAGCTCAAAGAAGGAGGAGGATTCTTTTCAATCCTCATCAATTGGACTTTTTCCTTGTGAAACTTGAGTGCCTACCCTGAGAATTAAGCCCATCTATTGATTCAAGTTTGGTCTTGCAAAGAAAAGCTCCAACAGTGCTCTCAAATCTATGAAATCCTCACAACTCTCAAATATTTGAAATCCTCAAATCCTCACAACTCTCAAATATCTCAAATCTGCTGTGAAATTTTCATGCTCTACCTGCAAACAAAAAGAATAGCTCGAGAAATGAAGAGCACTCTTTTATAAATGAAGAGTGACTCTTCATTTCCCAAGCTTTTCGTATTCCCATCCATGAAATTCAAAAAATGATGAGATTTGATGAACTTTTGGTATTCACGTCCACGAATACCAAAAGTTCATCAAAAATGTTACTTCGAAATTTTTTTGAAAAAAATATTGGCAAATTTTTGTTTCATATGTTGCAATTTAATTGGGGATATGGTGCGGGGCCTGGGTTGCCCTGCTGGTGTCATGCACTTGGCTGTCGGTAGGCTGGCAGTGCCAGTGCCATGTGTATGGTAACTATCATGCGCATGGCACTAGCGCTACCAGCCTGCCAATAGCCAAGTGCATGGCAACCCAGGGTCTGCAGCGCATTGGGCCCCCCACTCATATGCCCGATGGTATGAAACATGCCAAAACATTTTTTTTAAATTTTTTTTTAATTTATTTATCACGTGTTGCCTAGTGTGCGTCAATTCATTTTTGGGTACATTTTTTTATTTATGATTTTTTCATTTCTTATTTTTTATTTTTTATTTTTTCATTTTTCATTTTTCATTTTTGATTTTTTGATTTTTTATTTTTGAGTTTTGGTTTTTTCATTTTTTAAATTGTAACTGATGTTAAATCTCTTTTTGTACATGGTATATTCCTTGGAATATGTCATGTTGGTGTCCTCCTCTTTCACTACGGCTGTATAGGAATGCCTCTCAGCGTAATTAGGGTTAGGGTTAGGATTAGGGTTAGAAGTATGAATACACTTTGGATTAGGGTTAGGGTTGGGATTAGATTTTTGGATATGGTTAAGATTTATGGTTTGAGGTGGGATTATGATTATGGCTAGGTTTTAGAATTATCATTTGGATTTTGGTTTCTTGGCTAGTGTTTTCACAATTGTTAGGGAAGAGGTTAGGATTAGGGTTATATCTAGGGTTAGGATTAAGATTATTGTTAGGGTTTGATTTGAGTTATTTTTTATAGTATAGTTAGGTTTATGTTTCCATCATTGTTAGGATTAGGCTTTATCTTTTAAATAGGGTTAGAGTTAAGCATTATGGTTAAAATCAAGGTTTATAATCATGGTAGGGTTAGAGTGAGTGTTTAGGTTAGACATGGGGTTAGGAAATAATTTAAGGTTTGGGATTATGGTTAGGGTTTGAAGGCCCACATTATGGTTAGCATTAGGGTTATGATTTAAGGTATGGCTAGTGTAAGGATTTAAATTATTATTAAAGTTAGTGTTTATGTTAGAAGTGTGATTAGAGTTAGAGTTTAGATTTGGATATAAATTAGGGTTTGGTTAGGATTAAAGGTTAAGTTTATGGTTTAATTATGCTTAGGGTGTGACCAAATATTTCTAGGGTCTTAGAAATATGGTTAGGGTCCATGTAATGGGTAGGGTTTTGGATTAGTGATTAAACTATAGTGATAATAGTAAACTAGGCCTTAATTTTAAATATTATGTAAACCCTAACCATAAATGTAAACCCTAATCATATATGATAAAGCCTAATTCTAACCCTAACCCTAATCATAATACTAACCTTATATAAACCCATACCCTAATCTTAATCCTAAACATAACCGTAAATCCTACATGCTAAACCCTAATTCCAAATGCTAAAACCTAATCATAAATTCTAAACTCTAATCTTAACCCTAATCATAAATTTTAAACCCTAATCCTTATTACACAACTATAATCCTAAATGATAAACCCTAATTGTAACCTTAATCCTAAATGTTAAACCCTCATCCTAATCGTAATTGCTAAACCCTAAATCATAAATCCTAAGATAAAGCATGATCTTAAATGGTAAACCCTAATACTATATTCTAAACCCTAATCCTAAATGCTACATCCTAAATTCTAATACCTAGTCTTAACCCTAATTTACTAAATGCCAAACCTGAATCCTAATGTTAACTTAGTACGAACTAATATTATGTGAACCCATACCCTAACCCTATTCTTAATCATAAACCTAAATCCTATATGTTGAAATCTAATCATTAATGATAAACCTTAATCCTAACCCTAATTAATAAATCATAACCATATTCCTAAATTCTAAACAATAATCCTAGATGCTAAACTATAAATCCTAAATCCTAACCTAGAAAGCATAATCCTAAATGCTAATTCCTACTCCTAACCCTAATTGTAAATGTCAAAACCTAATGGTAGATACTAAATCCTAAACTAAACTATAATCCTCAATAGTAAACCCTAATCCTAAATGTTTAGCACTAATTAAAAAGTATAGACCCTTATCCTAACCCTAATAATAAATGCTTAACTCTAATCCTAAATACTAAACCTTAATAAAAATCCTAACCATAACCATAACACCAATTATGATGCGAATACGTACCATTATCCTAATCATAAGTATAACCCTAAATACTAAAAGCTAAACCCTAACCCTAATCATAATACTAACCATACACAAATTGATACCATAATCCTTATTTGAACCATCATTGTAAATCTTAAATGCTAATATGAGCTAATAATAAATGCTAAACCCTAATCCTAAATACTAAACCCTAATCCTAGATGCTAAAAACCATAAATCCTAAATCCTTACCTAAACCATAATCATAAATTATAATCCCTAATTGTAAATCTAATCATAAATGCTAAACCTAAACCCTGATGCTAAATGGTAAATCCTAACCTTAATCCTAACTATAATACTAACCATATGTAAATTGATATCATAATCTCAATCCTAACCATAACCTTAAATCTTAAATGCTAATTCATAATCCTAAAAGCTAAACCCTAATCCTAAATACTAAACCATAAGCTCTAAATCCTTACCTAAACCATAATCCTAAATGGCAATCCCTAATTATAAATCTAGTCCTAAATGCTAAACCCTAATCCTAACACTTACCCTAAATCCTAACCCAAATACAATCCCTAACCTTAACCATAATATTAACCATAAAATAAAGACATACCCAAACCCATAATTTTCTTTACTTTTTCTCAATCCAAGTATAAAACCGTACCAATATTATTGATTATGTAAAATATGAAGTCCTTTATAAAATCTTGATTTTGTTTCCAATGGTTTAATCATGTTATTACACCTCTAAGTCTTTGGACTTTAGCACATGTCTATATTGACCTTAGTGAAACAATATATTTATTTGTCATGAAATATAAGGTAAAACATAAATTAGTGGTTATGGTAGGACATTTTGATGTGACCTAATAAACTCTTTAGTCATCAACTAATATAATGACTCTACTAATATATTTATATATTAGCTCTCATTGAAACACTAAAATTCCCTCAATACATTTCCTTAATTTTGAATTTGTTCTTCATTCAAAAATAATAAACTAAGTTTCTAAAATCTCTTGGATACTAAGTTTTTCTATAGAACATTCTAAATTTTTCTTTGAAGAATTCTCTCATACTTTTGAATTTTATTCTCTTTTGAATATCATTCTATTCTCTATTATTCATTCTACAACAAATTTCTAGCAATATCTGTGTTTCTTGTTTCTCTATGCACTGGTCATTGAGATATTTAGTTTCAACATCTTTAGAGAGTCTCTTTGTTGCATCTTTATATTAGGATCCCCTTCATTTTGTATTGAATTATTTTTTTCCTTTGGTAAAGTCTATTTGATTGATTCTTATTTCTTCATAGTCTTTTGATAGTTTAAAAATATTTTGAAATTTTCCTTCAAATATCAACATATAACTCATTATTCTTTCATGTTACAAAGTATGTAAAATTTGCTTTATATTTAATATTGTAATATTCTTATATCATTTATTCTCTCATTTTGTGATTCTTATTTTTATGGTTATAATAGTATAAAAATAAATGTTATTCTTGTTGAGAGAAATAAATGGAATAACTGACAAAATTACATATGGAAGTTAGAATGAGGAATATTAAAAAAAAGGGAGGATGACATAGAAATACCAACTGTAAAACATTTTAAAAAGTATTATTATACTTATATTTATTTTTAAAAGCTTTTCCTAAGACATTTGTTAGACATACCCATACAACAAGCAATACAAAATGTGCTTTCTATATTAACCTTAGCACTTTGGTCGGAAGACAAACCACGTTGTGTTGGCTGATGGAGATTGAGAAATCAAGCCTGAATAACGTAGAAATCAGGCCCGAATAACTTAATAGCATGCAACCGACCATAATTTTATCTATGGGAATGACATGTCGAGTTACTTTAATTCTGAGTGGGAATTTTAATGGTTCCATAATTTTTGGCTTTTCTTATGCACGAATAGAAAATTGTGAGCTAGCAGTGGATTTCAAATGGATTCTTTTTTCTTACACTGTTAAATTCATTGGCCTCCTATAGGGTCTGCATGTTGCCATTGTAAGGTTACGCCTCTCGGCATAATAAACATTTAGTTTGTTCATGTCAAGCATTGTGTAAGGTTTCCAACTATATGGAAAAGGATTTAAGTGTGGTCCTTTATTAATAATACAAATTGTATTCCTATTTCTATTAGTTGATTTTTCCATTTTTTAAATCTATACCAAAAGATTAATTTATATTACATTTATATGAAATAAGATAATATGAGATCCTTTTCTATATTATATTTAAAAGTATTGAATGTTTATTTGATTTTATTTTTAATCTATTATATAAAATTTTAATTTATATATAATTGACTAATAAATAAATGTATTAAATATTTAATATAAAATATACTATTAGAATATAATAATATTATGATATTTGTATATAATAACTTAAGTTTAAATTTCTCTCTTAATCTTCAACTAACAATTTAATAAAATAAAAGATAAAATTATTTTGAATTAGAAAAAATAATACATCAAAAAAATGAAAAAAATGAAAAAATTATTTAACACATATGTATGGAAAGCTATAGGTATGGCAACAATTTAGTTGAATATGTAGTTGCCGTACCAATAGTTATATAGTAATATCAATAATATATTGTTATGATATTCATTTAAGTAATAGGATATTAATATTTCATTATAGATTTTTTAATGAACTAATTTTTCAATATTATTTTATAAATTTACTAAAAAGGTGTTAAATATAGTAATTTAGTCTATATATAAGAATAAGAATGATGAACTCTCTATTCTTAAAAACACTTTACTTTCAATTTAACATATCCTAAACAAAATTAAAAACTATTATAATTCTAATATTTATTCTATTTCTATTGCAATTAACATTAACATTAAGAGCTAAAATTAATTACACCATAATTTGAATATTTTATTCTATTTTTTATTCTTTTAATATTTTTTAAAAATATTATATATTACATTAAAATTAAAAATTAAAGGCAAGTACTCACCACTATGTAGCAATTGTTTAATTTGCAGGGGAATTTATGTATTATATGCCTAATTTTTAATAATTCAACATGTATGTCAAACACAAATTTGGTGGATGGTCCTAAAGTTTTTTGGATCTTTTGAATTGTTCAACTTGCAACTTGAGGCATTGATATCAGAGTAGGAGCCTCTACCAAATAGGGTGTCAAACTTGACAAATCAACATTTGATAGCATATTAGAAGCCTCTATCATTATTCAAGTTTTGTAATGAGGTATGGGCCTTTATAAAAGTGCATGTGTTAGGTAAACATAATGAATTAATGATGACAAAATGTTCATGAGTGTAAATATTTATTATTTCTACATATCATTTAGTATATATCCTAGCAAAAATGATTGGTATAAATAAAATAGACTAAAAAAATATCTAGTAATGAATGAGATCTATCCAAGGTAAATTGAGCTATTTAATGTGATTATAAATCAATGTAAACTATCAACAATTTAAAAATAGAAAAATAAAATATTGAATTTTAAAGAAATAGAAAGTGCACACCAAATGTATTACAAAAAATGGTCTTGAGCATATTTTGATTAAGCATAAAAAGGTCAAAAGACTAGGGAAAGGAATTAGACCCATGATGTAGTGTGCAATGCATCGATATTCTCTCTCTCTAGGATTCACTAAGGACAAGGGATGTTAGCCATCAGGTATGAGCCAATCACTATTTTATTCTTGTTGTCTGTATGAACTAGAAACCATTATCTTGTGATTCCTCTGTGAACTAGTCATTATGTTATTCATGATGCTTGTATGAGCTAGTTAATATTGTCTTTGCAATCCATTTATGAGCCAGTCATTGTTGTCTTTGTGATGTATGTTGGATTTACTCACTATGTATGTGATGTATGCTAAACATATCCATCTTGTGTACCTATGATGTGTATGAGCTAGTCCTTTGTGTATATGTGGTGTATACTCAAGATAATCATGTGTTTTATTTGTGATATGAACCACTATGTGTATGTGTAAGTTGGTACAACTAATAAGTGATATTGATGGGTATTGAACCAACACTTGATGGCAATTGGTATCTTTTACTATGATGGGACTAAGATAATATATTCACTTAATTAATAGATAACATCTAAAAATAGATCAAAGATCTCACCAAGACGAGAGAGTAAACTCCCCCTGAGTGCAAACTATGAAGGCATTGACTTCTCATGAGAGGATACATAGGCAAGCCAATCAAAAGTTAACCCTCGAGGCTTAGGTCAGGATCTAGGTACAACACTAATTATGGGGGCTTAGCACTACCAAGAGAAAACATACATTGTGATATTGAGTACTTGCCACCATGGTGAATAAATGAGTCTTAGAATAGAAAATGATTTATTGATTTAAAAGTTACTGGTTGATGTTAAGTGGAAAAAATAATTATAGTAGCTAAGGGGTGGGTTTTACAAGATACCAAAGGGGTTTCATCCTTTGACACGTACAACTAATAGGTTAAAATTCACTCGTTACCAATATCTGATGAGTTTTCATCCACATAAAACTATATGTTCAACACAAGTATCTAAATAAATTTTAGTAGAGTTTTGATAAGATGAAAAGATGTCAAGAATGTGAAATTCCTTAAAAACAATCAAGGCCATGTAGACACCTAAATTTGATCATCATCATTTCATCAAATTAAGTCATCTTTTATTCCTAGATATTCCCGTCACATTACTAATTAAATAATTTATTATTATTTAATTAATAATGTTTCTTCTCATAAATTAATTTAATTTATTCGTCTACACTATCTAGCTTGGCCTTCGATTAAATAAATTATAATATTAGTTTAATTCAATTAAATCTGTTTTCCCAATCCATCTATTAAATTAAATAAAAAAAACTAGTTTATAAATAATTGATATCATTTCAATCCATTTCATCCACTTAGAATTAAAAGAAATTTTAATTCATCCTCTTAATCTCTCTTTAGATGTCACATCCTCCTACATTTGTAACTTGCATCTTAATCACCTCCTATATCTTCTCCCACTAATCTAATCTCTCCTCTAAGCATGTGCACATCCTTAATCCCAAAGAATTGGGGGGAATGGTAAGTCATGTGTTAAATGGCATTTCCTCCAACCCCACTTGTTTTACATATGAAACTCACATCATAATCACCTTCTATATCTTCTCCCACTAATCTAAATCTCTTATCTAAGCTTGTACACATCCCTAATCCCAAAGAATCGGGGAGAATGTCAAGTCATGTGTTAAAATTCCTCCAATCCCACTTGCTTCCCTTAGCCAACCACTTTTGGAAGTACTAATGTGGGCACATTTCCCACTTGTCACATCTAAGAAATTAAAAATTTATATTTTCTCTCCCCTATGTTCTTTCAAGTGTGTGAGGATAAGGAGTGCCTCTTTGGAAAATATTCTATGCACTCAACACCATCCCTTCTCCAACACTTGTCCTCTCACACTCCCCAAGGCTGGCACTTGTCAACCTCTCATGGAAGGTGAAAACCCTAACCATTCTCAACACTAAATCTCCATCCCTCCATCCCATTCTTCTCCATGTTTAGATGCTTGAGATATTTTAGGAATATTTTAGAGCTGATGGTCCCATGAATTTTGTAGTCAAGTTTTTCTTAGAAGTTTAAGCTCCCATATTTAAGGAAATTGGTGCTCTCATGAATAGAGTGCCTTTTTCTTCTATACTTTGTCCAATTATAAAAACAAGTTAAAAAAATCATTTTCCCTCCAAAGTTATTGTTAACAAAAATCTAATCATAGATGTTTGACAAAGCTCCTATGATAATTTCTAGTCCCGCCTCATTTTCACCCACTCAAATATGCAAGCCTAAAAAGTAGCAGCTTCTATTTTCAAGGAAAATATTCTAAATACATCTTAATCAAAAAAGGGAAAAAAATGATGAGACCTCATCTTCTTGAAAAATAGAAGCTTGAGCCCCCCATAGGACCCCACCCTAACCTCTTATTTCCATGCAATTGCTTAAGTGTAATTTCTCCTTAAATTTAAGTAGTTACTATAATGTCCCCAACATATTTAAATAACTTAATTAAAATAATTGGTTAAGTGGTCATAGATTTAAATAATATCATACAAACTAATTTAATTATACAATAAAAATTAATAAGATGGTAAATAATAAATCATGTTGGCCTTTGTCACCTTCCAAAATCTTCTTGGAGCCTTATATAAGGAGGTGGTTGGCACCGTAGGAAATCATTGTGGAGATATCTTTTTATGTGTATTTGGATTCTAGTTGGAATTGATTTTTTTCGTGCACCATTTCAGAGGTGCAAGATCCTCCCAGGTCAGGTGTTCAAAATTTTGGTGGGAGTAACTACTCACCCTAGTCTGCCTATTGTTATCAAATTTGTGAAGTCTCTATTAGAGACAAATTTGTGATTCAGATACCTGCCATATTAGAACTCAAACATTTAGACTCTTCATTGTTTGTAGGCTATTTGTGTTTGGCAATTCATCCTTATATGTTACGTGATTTATTACTTGACAATTACTTTAGATATAATATTCTTTTGTGAGACATATAACCCTTCATATTTAAGTTTTTCAACAATCCATATTTCATGTGTGACAAATTGTTAGATCTATAATAGCAAGTTGTGCATATTATTTACAAGTCATCAAGAGGTTCTTGCTTGGCAAGTCAGGTTGAATGTCTAATTGTACCATATGAGTGTGTAACTTGGTCATACAGATATAAGTGACAAAATTATCATATGGTGGTGAAGGCCAATTGTCATAAGATGTAGCTAAGCTCCTTAAAAAATGTGCCATTAACCAAAATTCAAAAACCAGAAGACACAATAGATTTTTGTGAAATTTTCAGCATCTGTTCTTCATGATCTGCATATTTTATGGTTGAAAACCATAAAATAATTGCAAAAAATTCACCGTGTTCTTGTGAATCTGGAAAAAACAAATGTTTGACCTTTTATGTCTTTAGTGTGTTTTGTAGGGTGCTTAGCCCATGCCATTGTCATACGTGAGGGCAAATCAAGTGTCATATGGGTCATGGAGTGCAAAATGGGGTAGTACAAAAGCATTGTATGGGTGTGAGGAACATTGTCATGCAGAAGTGGCGTATGGGTGTTAATAACATTTCCTCACAAAATCCAAGTAAGAAGTCTATTGTATGAAATCAATAGGCACACATAGCTGGTCTAGTACATTACAGCTAAAGTGTTCCCATGTAAATTTTTACTTATAGATCAGAATGTTTTTTTAGCAGCCACTATTTTAAAATTGAAAATAAGCTCTAAAATAAAAAGAGCTAGAAATAAGAAACAAAATGACACGACTCTCCAAATTATTTTCCTCTTTTTTATTTGCCTCTTATTTTTCTATAAATTTTATGTTATTTCATTTACAAATACTATTAAAAAATAAGAACCAAATTGTAATAGTCGCGGGTCACCATCTCTACAAAGTGCTAAGAAATTTAAAGAAGACCACTAATCAAAAGAAGTACTAAACAAAATAAGTTGGTGTGGCCCCTTTTCTTCATTCCCATTACGGCCTTAGTGCCCCTCAAAAATTATTCTTCCCGACCGTAAGATGTGCATGTGGAGGTTTCTGATCGAACTGATTTCATTTTCATAGGTACCCTTGCTCTATGTCGAATCAAAATAGTTGGAACGGAATGGCGATTGTTGTAAAATTAATGTTTGGAAATGCTAATTGATTTTGATGTTACAACCACGACGTTGATACAAGATTTTGCAACTTAAGGCGACTAACTTTCAATTCATTTGATACTCTAATACTAATAGCAACATTAAAATCAATAAATATCATGGCTTTAAAAAGTTTTGAATTAGAAAATATAATGAAGAGAAACAACCATGGTAGTATCCAAAGTGCATATTTTCCCACACGGCTGTCTATTATGCTACAAATACAATCCAAGAATTTGAAGTTTTCTTTCTTCGACAGGATGATCATAGAGGATTTCTAAAGATTTATCCATTCCCAACATGGAGAGAAGCCTCGAGAAAAAAAACCCAACAAACTGAACAATATTTTTGGGTGGTGCCAATTGTCGACTCACCAAAATGATACTGCATCATTAAGCATGTAAGTTATTGAATCATTTGGAAATGTATTTTTCTTCTCATTAAATGTGACTTTAGGCAATGTCTCATGAGTTTTCTCTTTCCTCTCAGCAATAGGGGAGTCTCCCTTCTTACCGTAGTTGGCTTCAATAAGAACTTAAGTGAAATTACAAAAAGGGTGGTTATTCTAATCAATTCCTCTTTTTTTAAGAATGATTTACAAATAACTACAACTTTAAAAATTAACCAAAAGGTCTTATTTCTACAATAATATCGGTGGCTCAGGGGTTGACGTAGAAACAAATCCAAAGACAATAGTCTACTTATATATTTGTGAAACAAAAATAGGAACCCAAAGTCTCATGTGCTTATTTCGAATGAGGATTCAAAAATCAAAATAACTAGTAAGGCGCAAAGTTTTTTACAGGATACTCTCAAACTTAATAAAAATACTTACAACTGAAGCTCAAAGTCTTTCAAATCTAAGTAATTGCATCCACTACTAACTATAACAATTTCTTCTCCTATGACACAAAGTCTTTAAAAGTTCAAATTGACTCTGAACACAATAGGTAGCTCACAGTCTGCACAATTGAATTCTAATCCCTTTTGAACAAGGCACCAAAACTCACAATCAACTCAAAAAAATGTTGTCACATAACAATTTGAATTGGCACAAAGTCTCAAAACAACCTACCTCTTTTATAGAAAGAAATATGATTTACATCCAAGCCCAAAGTCTTAGAGTGCATATTTAAACTGGCAAAATTTTCTTGCATTGTCAAAAGATGATTATTTACAATGAGCTCCCTCATTTATATAGGAAAATGGTGGAGAGAACGGTGAAGGGGAAAACCCTTAACCACCTTAACTTATTCTCTAACTAACTAACTAACTAGCTAACTAGCTAACTAACTAACTAACTTTGACTTATTCAATGCTATAAGGCTTAAAACACTTGCAACATGATTACATGAAATATTATTTTCACATGATACTATCACATGCAATTACATCTTGTTTTTACATTACATGTATTTGTCAAATATATATTATAAATACATGATGAAAATGTTCTAAGTGCCTAACAAGACACAAATTCTATTACTTTATCCTTTGTTGGTCCTCATGCTAATATAGGATGTCTGATGATTAATGTGTTCTAGTTTGGTGAAAGCATCTCAAACCAAAACAAGAACTTGCATCTTTGATTGTTTTGTATCATACTGTCATTCTTGCCTCGTGTCATTCTTTAGTTACTAGAAAAAGTCATAACATGGTCTTTCAAGTGTAGACCTACAAGAGTACGCATATATGATATGAGTGGAAGGCCTTTGAGCAACAAAGGGTGAAGATTTTTAGGAAAAACCAACTCTTCAAATGAGGAAAAACTCAAAAATGATATTTTCTAGGAGCACTGCATATGAATGGACAACAAGCTTTGAGTAAGGAAATGACACACACACACACACATATATATGGGAAGGTTATTTACTCATAAATGGGGTTTTTATGTCCCATTAAAAGTCATCCAAAAAACTCTTGATGCCTACAAATAGGTTTTTGAAGTCCATTTGCAGCCTTTGCAAAGAGGGGAAAAGTGTATGCAAAACACTTTAAAAATGGGCTTTTTATCTTGCAGACGCATATTGGGAAGTGATCCCAATATTTAGAACTTTTTGAAAGTGATCCCACATTTAGAACGAGGTTTTTAATCCCAATTGAATATGCAAGTATGAATAACTTCTTGCATATGCAACTTGAAGAAATTTAGACACGAGTAGAAGGATCATCACAAAAACTAAAAAAACATGCAAATCTGAAAATGAAATGAAGGATTTGCATTGATACACAAAAACAAAAAAATACATGAAAGCCCTAAAATAAGCACAAGAAAACTTACCTCCTTTTGTAAAAGAGAAAAGAAAAGAAGTATTCTTTAAATCTTGAGCAAAATGTGAATCAAATCCAAGAGATTTTAGGATTTAGAAAAAGATTGCAAGAATGGAGTTATATAGACCATGAATCTTGTTGGATTTGATGAGAAAATAACCCACAACTCCCAAGAATACCTACATGTAAACACCTATCACAGAAATAGAGAAGCAAAAGCTATGGAGGCCTGAACACAAGGATCCATGAAAAAGGAGACATTGTTGATGTGCAAAAGAAAAAGTTACAATCAAATAAAAATGAATGTGTTACAATCTACTATGAAAATAAAGGAGTTCTATCCTTATAAAGGAGATCTGAAACCCTAAAATGGTGGAGAGCCCTAGGTTGCATAATAATAATTAATAAAAGAATTAATTATTATATGCCTAAAGTTTAGCTTAAGTAGAAAGAGATAATAAGTGACTTAATAATTAAATCAATATAATTTAATTAATAAGTAAAATACCTTATTACTCTAACCCCCCCTTAATTAAGATAAACTTTGGGAGAAGCTAAAAATCTAGAAAGAACGACTGAAAGAAAATGGGTCCCGACAACAAAAGATCTGATTAGGTACCCAAGTACAATAGAGAATCTCTATAAAGATGATCATCAAAAGACACTTCTCAAATCAGAAGGTAAAAAAAGGCAAACAACTAAACTCGAAGATACAGAAGACTGTAATCTACATGAGTGTCATCAAAAGACACTACACGAATCAGGAGGCAAAAAAAGGCAAACACCTAAAATCAAAGATACAAATGGCATAAAACACCAAAGTCAGAAGAGTTGATCAATCAAAGATGGAAGAGTGCCTCCAAAAATAAGAAAGAAAGAGTGTTCATATGGTAAATGATCCATCTCACTAAAATGCATAGGTACTAGGCCACTACATCTGCCTAGTACATAGGAACAAATACTAAATACATAGCTCACTCCATCGAACCAAGGAAGCATAAGAACAATCAGTAGAAACCCCCCATAATGCTAACAAGGGAGAAATGATAGGTACATTGAAAAGGACATCCAATATTATCTGCATGATGAAGAACCAGGAACATCAAAGGTGCAAAGAGAGTATAAACAAAAATAAAGACATCATGAGGCTAATGTCGTTGGAGGAACACTCACTTGACAAAGGTAGATGGAAAACAAAGGCAGACATCAAACCCCCCATGACACTTTATAATAGAGTGTGAGTACAAAAGGCACAAAGATGTGCAAGATCCCAATCATGTAAGAGAATGGCACTTTATCTCAATGCATTTGCATAAAAGATACTTACAAAATGGTGTAGACAATGCTCAAAGAAGATCCATCCCATACATGGAAGAGATCCCATGACCTGGAACATCTAAGATATTCACCAGAGTGTGGAAATGTAAAAAATTGGATAATATACCTGGAGTAGAATCTGGAAAAATAAATCATATCATTGGAAAGATCACATAACAATCTTTCCAACGATATCTCATTTTCCAAAAATGGATTCCAGATGCGCAATATATGGTTCCTGAAGTGCAAAAAGGAATTTTTCGCTTTGATAGAAAAAACACCACCAAAAAAGAAAAATTAGAAATTCAAACCTCTAGATCTGAATATAGCTCGAAAAGAGCTTTCTGACAATATCTCGTTTGCCCAATTTTGACACTCTATGCTCAAGTTATGAGCAAACAATTGACAAATACCCCGGAGGGCCCAAATGATGTGCAAGAATGTGTTACATGTGTTGGCGTCAGCATTTCACAAGCTCAAATTTGACGGCCAAATGACCATCACCACAAAAAAAAAAAAAATCCCCTTGGGGGCCAAAAATTTTGCCCCCAGGTTCTAGCATGTTACCATCAGTGATGACTGTAGCATCATCGTGGCTCGCTCAGTGATAACACTGACGATGACCGCGGCCCACCAACGGTAACCGCGGGCGATGAGTGTGGTGTCGTCCAACGATACCACTCGATGACTGCTAAGTGTCGCCTGGGTGGCATAGTCATGAGAAATTTTTTATTTTTTATTTATTTTGCTCTACCTCGATATTCGTGCAAGACCCGTACAACCTTGGCATAATGTTTTTTACCAAAATTGTAACTTTGTCCAAATTGGACAAATTTTATATGGAAATATAATTTTTTGGGTGCTCTAAATGCAATGGTGAGGTCCATTTGAGCCCAAAGTGGCTAAAAAAAATAGGTGCCCCCAAATCCAATAGAAAATCCTTTGAAAATTATAGATCTAACGAACATGGCTAAATCTCTCAAGAACAAGATAGGGGCATGAAGATCTGAAGCTCTAATACCATGTTGGAGTTGATGAGAAAAAAACTCACAGCTCCTAAGAACACCTACATGCAAACACTTGTCAGAAAAAAAGAGAAGCAAAAGCTATGGAGGCCTGAATGCAAAGATCCATGAAAGAGGAGACATTCTTGATGTGCAAAAATAAAAGTTGTAATCAAATAAAAATGAATGTGTTACAATCTATTATGAAAACAAAGGAGATCTATCCTTATAAAGGAGATCTGAAATCCTAAAAAGGTGGAGAGTCTTAGGTTGCATAATAATAATTAATAAAAGAATTAATTATTATATGCTTAAAGTTTAGCTTAAGTAGAAAGAGATAATAAGTGACTAAACAATTAAATCAATATGATTTAATTAATAAGTAAAACACCTTATTACTGTAACAAATCTTGAATTGATCCTCTTGAAATCAATGGTTGTTTGATTCAAGATTAGTTACTTGACAAGTGTTCAATCATATAGAAATAAAATACACAAATTTAGCAACAAGATTGAACCATTCAAACTTGAAAATGATTGAAGAGATTTCAACATGAAATGACAACCAAAAGTGATGCCTAGAGGGTCAAATGCAACTTGTAAATGATGAGAAACAAGTTGGAATCACTGTTTTTAGCCCTAGATGACCTCCTTGGTCCAAATGCAAATATGGGAAGAAAGAATCTTCACTCTTGCACCATTTTTTGCCCAATAAAAGCCCTAGATAGACTATTTTTAGTAGAATGCATGTGTTTGAGAGCATGCAAATGGACACAAAATCGCCAGCCATCTCTATTTGAAACAAACGCAACAATAGAAGGAATAATGATGATCTTTTTGGAGAGTTTTTCATATCAAAACACATGCAATTGCATATAAAATTGACACCATGCCTTTAAGTCAATAATGACAGGCTTTTTGGGACCAAACGCATGTGTATTTAGTCTAAAAATTGTCACCATTTAGTCTTTTATGTTTAAAGTTCATAATGACGTAGTTTTTTAGGCCATTTACATATGCAAACTTATTCAAAAATTGCCCTCAATGACTTAAGACGTGCTTTTTGGGACCATTTACATATGTTTCTATTTTTTGTGTTAATATATGCAAGTTTATTAAAAGGTCACCAAAAATAATGACGCTCTTTTTAAAGCATTTTGCATATATTTAAGGCTCTCAACTTCACACATGTATTTGCATTTAAAAATCCCACCTTTATGACTTGGGTCCAAAATAAATTGAATGTGGAGGTTAAAATATGACTTGCATATGTGATGACATGAAATGTTAAATAAAACCCCACTTTATTGAATAAAAAGTCTCTCATGTTAAAATTTACATGTAACTATAGTTTTAATGAAGAGATATGCAAAAGGACTAGAAAAACCCACCATTTCATTATAAAATCATTAAAAAATACATTTAAAACTTATCAGAATGATGTGAACTTTTAAAATGGGGTTCTAATTCACTAGTACATTTGACCTAGTTTTTCTACCAAAATTTTCAACCATGAAATAAAAAGGTTTTGGTTGGTCGGATTATAGAACAAAAACTTTCATTTTTTTTAATCCATGCTCGTGTTCGTCGAAAGTTTGACCAATACCGTGTACGTCAAAATTTCAACAAACACGGGCATAACTTTTTTTTAAAAAGATTTCATTTCTCATTTCATTATTACCACGATGAATTTTTTCAAGGGTTGCAGCCCGCAAAACCTCATTGGCCAGGGCGGATTTGACACTGTGTATAGGGGTTGCAATTTTTATCTAGACTTGGGCCTTTGATCATCGAGCTTGGTTTTGGAAACTTGGCTTTTCCTCTCCTTATCAAATGGAAGCTCATTGAGGTAGGGATTGTGTCGTTATCTCCTCTGCATATTGATAGAATACATTGAAATTGATCACTTGATTGAATACCATCATGTATTTTGAGGGCACATCTTACTGTGATCATTACTCCATGCTTTGTTGTGTCCATGGCATTGAATTCATTTCTTTGGATGATTTGACTATGAAATTTACATCTAGATTCTCACTATTTTTTATGAGCTAGGGCATCATGTAATGTTTATTTTCTGCTACTATAGCTCGTGAGCCTGGTCTGCATCTTTGATTTTATCACACTTGTTGTGTTAGTGAACTAGGGCATCATGTTAATGTGTGTTCATTAGATTCTCTGGTTATATTGCTTACTGCTTGTAGAACTCATGATCCTCCTGGCATCATTGGTGACACATTAACTTCTTTGCTATGCTAACTAGTGTCCACCATTTTTTTACATGGCATATGCCCTTGTCTCGTGCTCTTCATATTACCACTATTATTACCTTCTTGGAGTATCATTGATTACCCACGAGCTAGGGCATCCATTTATACATTCCATCCATTTTCTTCTCTATTCTGATCCTATGGCGTGCTTCAATGATGACCCATGGGTTTTTCACTGTTGTTATGATGTTGTTTACATGTATCATTTCCCTCGACCCGTACTCCATTTCTTATGTTGTTGTTACCATAACATGATTACGGTTTAGAGCCCATGATGTTTTATTGTTTATTCATTGAGGCCGCAAGCCATATGTTGAATTAGTGCATACTATTATCATTTCCTTGGCTGTGATTGCTACTCACCTTCATGGCATGATGATGTGACTCAAGTATCACTTCCTCTAGCACAAGCTTCCTCTGAATCTCATAAAAATGTAAAATATCTTTCCCAGCTGCTAAGAAGAAAAAGACCACAATACGATCCTATAGAATGTTTCGATGCACTTCTACAGTCACAATCTGAGAATATAATAATCCCAACTTTCATCGTTTCAACTGAGAAGAACCAAAAATACTACTAGAGCATACTCTCAAGAATGGCCAGTATATATTTTCTCTTACATAATCAACTCATATAATATGCAATACATAGAACTATGTGTTCACACGGCTCACTCATTAGAGCATATACATAAAAAAATGTCATTCTAGATATGAGTGATAGCCAATGAAGAGTCTCGTGCTATTACAATCATACATGGTAGTATGTCAAGATGAAATGGCACACTCATAAAGAGTATCACAAGTTGTCACCATATGAACTGAGGACACCATGAAGAGTATTGGTGCTTCATATCAAACAACACAATTAAATATTTGCATAAGCTAACAAAACAACTGAAGACATTTCAACATTGCCAAGTCATCATAATGAATATCCACTAGCACAAGCAAGATAGGGATTTTCAACATGTCATCTCATGATAAATACACATAGTTGCAACCTTTTATGAGATATCAAATCAGTCCTATGACTACAAGTTGTTTTCATACTTCATCCTACTTGACTTCCTCACAAGATGCATCAGGCTCTTCCTCCCTCTCAAGCTCTCTAATCTTATCTCTTAGATGAGGATACACCAAATGAGATAGAATTGAAGCTACCTCATCCTTGTGAACTCCAGATTGAAGTTACCATTACTATTTGCCAAAACTACCACCATGAATGTTCCTGAGCAAATTGGGCTGATATGGAGCCCTTCCAAACAATGCAATTTACTTAACATCCTTATGCTTCTTGATTTGATCCTACAATTAGTTAAAAGAGATTAAAAATAGTTCATAGGATCAATCTATTTTAATAGACATATACAAATGCTAGAAGCATGCATGATTCACTTGTAAGAAATAATAATTGCATGAAGGGTTCATGAACATTATTCACAAGGTATGAAATACTTATCTCTTTATTGTTAGCATCCTCTGTTGATTCCTCTTGAAAAAGCTTAATGCACATCCTGGGTTTCTAGAAATGTGCAAGCCACTTCCAGCGCAACCTCCAATGCTCTTATCTATTCTAGATATATAACAATTACTCTCTTTCAACATCTTTGATGCTGCTCAATCTATCCTCATGCTATTGTCTATGCAAATTTATGAGCTAAGATATTCCGCTACTTAAATTTATGTGTTCACGCTAAGTATATTCCGCTACTTAAATTAGAAGGCTCATACCTAATAAAACAAGTGTTGTATCCAGACTAGTCATGTGACTATTAGAAATATTCTTACTCCATGCAAATAGGAAGGTAACAAAACATTAGAATATAGAAGCATTGATCAAAGAGATAATTTCACACCAAAACTTAGAAAGCTCTTTCTTGCAATATGAGATATGAAAGGTACACAAGATACATCATTTCTCGTTGCGCTCAATGAAATGTTGGCACTCATAAAAATCCATCGTTGGAAAGTAATATGCCAAACATATACACTCATGAAGAAAATAAGGTGATCATCGATAAAGAATCTAGCTTGAATGATAATTACAAGCCATTACAAATAATTGAGCTGAACATACATTGAATACAAGTCTCAAAAATTTGAACAAGGAACAACAAATATGGTCCCGATATAGTCTCAGTAGAATACAAAAAATAGCTCCCGATGATATGAGAAATAGGAACCAAGGAAGGAGATGTATATGACCTCTCACATAGCTACTATTTTTTTTAACAAGAGAAACATATGACCTCTCCATTGACTCACGATGCTCCTAGATACAAATGCTCTATTCTGGTTCAGGATCTTTTCTTTAAATTTGGCTCTGATACCATGTTAAGATTTTGAACCAGAATATAACAATGTAATAAATAGACATCGCTCTACCGCAAATACGAAGAGTCCCCAAAAATGAAGAGTCTTGCATAGAATACCAATTGTTGACAGTTATGAGAATCAACATGCATCTTTAATGAGAGAACTGATGTCTTTGGTAAATGAACTGAGCACTTCCGTTGAATATTAAGCATTAGAATAAACTATCGGCACAACCATTGATACTTTGATGAAGCCAAGTCAGCATACACAAGGCACAACAACATATGGAATATTCAATACCTTTTCAAACTCCATAAAGCTCGACAATAGAAAGGTATAATAAAATCCATACAAATAAAATAGAACCAATAGCAAAACCTTCACAGGTAATAATGAATTCTCATGTAGTTACCCAAAACATTACCAGAAGAGACCTTAAGTTGGACACTTGTTCATTGAAAACCCTCTTTATGAAGGCCTTAAAGTTGACTAATTCTAGCTCAAGTATATTTAAATTGTCCTTGCTGCCCTAGAATGACATCTTTGTTCAGACCATTGATTGCAAACAATTTTTAAGTACTTGAATCTACAATAGAAAAATAGTGGTGAATGTATGATTATTATAATCATATGATTATATGTTATAATATTCATGTAATAAATGTAGTAACGATGGTGCAGTGCATTATTGATATAGGCTCGATGGCTCTTGTCAATATGCCAAACTATCAATGTGGTGGTGGGCAGTGTGTGTTGAAGACTTCACGGACACAAAGCAACCCTAGACGACAATTTTGGTTCTGCCTAAATAGAAAAAAGGTTGCTAATGTGTATATATCTAATGTTTGTAATGTAAATACTATTCATTATATTATAAGAACTAATGTAGATTGGGCATCACAGGGAAATAATGGTTGTGGATACTTTAGTTGGGTCGATGACAACTCATATGCATCTATCTGCCCATCTCCACTTATCTGCGATGAAGGATTTGAGTGCAAAACATGTCAGGCTAGGGCAAATGCCAAAATTATATTTTTACAATGCCTTCTTTGTATTGTAATTGCATATCTTTGTTGCGACCATATGCAGAGATGAGCTCAGGAATTAGTCAATTTCGTATTTTCATATTGTAACTAATATTTTAATATGGATATGGCGTAACTTCTCTTTGCCTCAAGTGCACATATATATGGTTTACATCTTTTTTTACAATAATTCCTCATGTTTATGGCTCAGGTGAGCCCCAATCTGCTATCAATCACATGATTTAACGTATAGTGATTTCTTGGTTATTCCATTTGTTCCTTGATACATCAATTCAACCACACCCACTCCACTTCATGTGGATTTCTTTGAAATAGACTCCTAACTCTAATAAACCAACTGTAACTACTAACTAACTTCTAACTGTCTGATACCAGTCACCAAACTGACTGTATTAACAATCTAAACAAGAAATTTGATGTCAAGTTGACAACAAAAGTTGTCAACTTGACAACACATCATCCAAAGCCCATCTAAAGACTTCTAAAAGGTTTAATGACAACCTTTAAAACCAACTAATCCTATAACCCTTACTACTAACCCCCAACTAAGCCTTTTTAGGCTCATATTGCCAATATAGGCACATTACAATTTTTTGCACTTCAAGTGCTCTTGAAAACATTTAGAGACTTTAATAGCCTTATTACATCTTTTAAAACCATTATTGATCATTTTCCCAATCCCCTAACCTAGGATCAATCCATAATCTATTCCTAGTGACACCTAGGTACCTTTTAGGCTTATCATTGCCATTAAGCTTTACATTCAAAATTTGATTACAATAAGATCAATATATGATCATAACAATATCATATGACCATGAATATTCTTCTTACATGATTCAATGACCTTTGAAGGCCATTTGGTTTCAACTACACCTAAGGATCCATCAGTGACCCTGGTTCTCTTCATGACTCATGCCTTTGACCTTGGTGCTCCGGCACCAACTGCTAGCACGAAGGAAGATTTGACATAAAATATATGAAGGCTACTTAGTTTATCTTAGGGATAGAGATAATTTAATTTTAACTTTGGTTGTGTTAAAGGAACTATGTTGACTTTATTTTGTAGTTGTTTAACATGAGAGTTTGTAGATTAATAGGAGTTCACATTTTTATGGGAATGTATCATTCAATTGAGCATTAATGCCCATCTATATCTAGTGAGATGAACATAACTCATGTACCTCATGCTAGTGTGCTTGGATACCTTGTATACACTATTTTGCATTAGACTAGACATTATCCAAATAGTGAGTATTTATATAAAGTGCTATAACACACAGATGATCCTCCTTTTACACCAATTAATAATAGTGACAACCCTCATAGGCGGTTGGATAATCTCTAGTCTAATCCAAGCACACTAGCATGAGGTACATGAGTTATAAACTCTCAAGTTAAACAACCACAAAATAAAGTCAACATAGTTCCTTTAACTCTATTTCTTTGTTTTAAACATGCCATTGGTTCAATTTTGTAAAAAAAAATTATGTTAACATGCCATTGGTTCAATTTTGTAAACATGCTTGCAATCTCATTGCCAAAGTGGCTAAAGACTATGTTAGGCTAATAAAATATGGGGATTCTCTTTACCACTACAAATCTTTGAAGGTTGTTGCACTTGGACGGATGTGTACCATTGTTAAGAGAATATGGCTTAAGTAGAATGGGAAGACATCTTTCTAGCCTGCGCTTGGATCCTTTGGCAATTAGCTTGATAATAAATGAAGCAGATGAGAGCTGAGCAATTATCTTCCCAAGAAAATCTCATAAATGAATTGTGTGAACCCCAATTCATGTGCCATATGCGTGTACCTAAATGATATATTTGAAACAACAAGGGTAAATTTAGCCTTACCCTTGTTGTTTCAAATATATCATTTGGGTATGCACAAAGGGCACAGGAATTGGGGTACACATAGTTCATTTATGGGATTTTTCTTGGGAAGATAATTGCTCATCTGTCATCTACTTCATTATTATGAAGCTAATTGCCGAAGGATCCAGGACTCGGCTAGAAAGATGTCTTCCCAAACACATAAAAAACATGCACATTATAAACATGACAGCTGAGAAACATAAATGTAGATATCACAACAGCTGAGAAACATAAATGAGGCATCATGGTCACAATTTTTTGGAGACAACATAATTGAGTTGTATACCCAGACGATGCAAAGCAACTTCTACTCCTCCAGTTCCAAGTTGACACTGCGGGATCCAAAGACCATAGATAAGGAATAAATTTAGAGAGTGGAGGAGGGCCATAATGACAAAAATAATACAGGACAAACCTCAAGTTAAATGAGGCAATTGCAAACATTTTAATAAATTTTTATTATTAAATAATTAAATTTGCATATACTAGTATTCTAAGCCCCCTCATTACATGATTTATTATTGTAATCCCCCTCTGACTTACGCATCTAGAAAATGAAACTACAACCTATTGGGATTGAGACAAACCTTATAAAACAACAACAGCTAAGAAGGATCGCTTGCCAACATCTGCTCATGAATACAAGGTCCTCCAACATATGTATTCAACAGATGTTGGCAAGTGATCCTTCTTAGTTGTTGTTGTTTTATAAGGTTTGTCTCAATCCCAATAGGTTGTAGTTTCATTTTCTAGACGCGTAAGTCAGAGGGAGATTACAATAATAAATCATGTAATGAGTGGGCTTAGAACACTAGTATATGCAAATTTCATTATTTAATAATGAAAATCCATTAAAATGTTTGCAGTTGCCTCATTTAACTTCAGGTTTTTCCTATATTATTTTGGTCGTTATGGCCCTCCTCCGCTCTCTAAATTTATTCTGTATCTATGGTTTTTGGATCCCATAGTGTCAACTTGGAACCGAAGGAGTAGTAGTTGCTTTGCATCATCTAGGTATACCACTCAAATATATTGTCTCCAAAAAATTGTGACCATGATGCCTACATTTATGTTTCTCAGTTGTTGTGTCCTAGGACCCCTTATGACCATTTATGATCCCTAAGAATACATCTTAGAGGTCTTAAAATTTTGAGGCTCCTAGGAAGGGCCAAATGAGCTTCCACCTTCACGTGGTTGGCCCTGTTAAGTAGAGAATGTTAAACTATTCTCGAAACAAAGAGAAGCTCAATAATTTAAGGTCTCAGTCCATGGACAAATTAAATTAGACTTACTATCCAAATTGGACAAATTATTTTTGTTGTACATGGCACTTGGAGTCAAGTTTATCTCTAAACATTGTGAGCTTTCCATATTCTTATAGTGTTCTGTCACAATTTTATTTGTTAAAGATTGATTTAGAGATTAAGCATTTTCTCACAATTTTATTCGTACATTGATGAGAATCAATGATGGAGAGTTTTTAGATTCTGAGAAGACGTATATGCAGTGGAGGCCATAAGGGATTTTTGTGGAGATTTGCTAGATGTGGAGACTTGCTAGAGTGGCTATATACATATGAGGGTTTCCAGATTGAGTACCAGTGCATAGATGATGATTCGGTAACCTACATCTATAAAACCTTCACAAAAATCCCTTCTTTGGCCTCCACTCATATCTCTTCTCAGAATCTAGAAACATTGGATATTGTTTCTCATCCATGCATGAAATGTGCTAGTGATCGTATAAAATTACTTAAAACTAGTAAAGGGTGTTGGAAATAGCCTCTGGATTATGAAGGGATATTCAATTCCGATATAGGAAGTGTTTTCAGATAGGGCATAAAGTTGCCCAATGCTCCAAGCAAAGAATGTCCAAGGTTGCATCCTAGTGGATGGTTTGGATGATGGGCAGAGTGTTAGAAAGGTAGCAACCACACTAGAAGGCAGAGAAAAGAAAGGACTTGTTGGGTGTCGAGACAAGGTGGATGAGCAATTAGATGATATATATTAATGTAAAGTAACACCTGAAGATAAATATCTAGATTAATCACCAAGCAGGATGTCGTTGGTGATTACTCTGGGTATTTATCTTCAATGGTTTTTTTTTTAACATTCCATTATTAGTTGAAATTTCAATGACCTTTGGTCGAAACCTTTCACAAAGATTGGTCTAAATATCGACCAATTTGTGTCAAAATTTTTCATCGTGGGTTTGGCATCCTGGTCAGACGGTCTAAAGTTTTCGACCAAGGAAGGTCAAAAGGTCTAAAGATTTCGACCTAGTTTGGTCGAAAGTTCGACCTAATGAATTCCTAATAGAAGATGTGAATTTCAACCAAGATTCATGTAGAACTTTCTATGTTAACAATGATATGTCAAAAATTTGACTAAAAAAATAGTGACCAAACCATTGGTCGATTATTCAACCACTTTTGGTAGAAAATTTGACCAATTGTCCGTCAAAAACAGGTGCAAATTGTACTAGTGTAAACCCACTTTACATGTAAATAACAATTTTATTTTATGCAATTATCAATAAAAACCCCACTTTTGAGGGATTTTTAATAAGGACATGTAATCAGGGTAAAAATCATATATGTAGCACGCTTAATTCCTTAATAACTTGAGCTAGACAACTTTGTTTGAGGCTTAAGATAGCTCGAAACGAGCGGAATTCAAAATGCTACAATCATAGGGAAAAGACAAGACTAAAAATAAAACACAAAAATAAAAAAATAAATGAAGAAAAGACTTGAAGGTTGCCAAAAAACAAGTGCTTGCAATCGAAGAAGAAAAACTCATTTTGACAAGCAATAAGGTGATCAAGTCTTGACAGAAACCTTCCAAAACAATGCTCAAAAGACATGAAACTCAAAACAATTCAAGGGATAACGAATTGCCTTCGTAACACATCATTCTGAACATCAAAACTTATAGGTAACACTTACGAATTCATGAGAAAAATCACGTAGGGTTGCCTCAATTTTGTGATGTCAAAATTAAGGAATTCTTTGTAAGGTCACTACCATATGATGAATTGATGGAGAATTCAAAAGACGATAATATGTGGATCTTGAGAAAAAACTTAAGGCTATTCAAAATTGAAATAGGATCACCCTTCTTTCAAACTTATGCTCTTCTATTTGTAAAAGTAAATTGAATTTAAATGTCTAGTTATTCTATTATATAATTTTAAGTTTAAATTGGAAGGGAAACTCTTGGTATCCTTTATGAAATCTTTAGAGGCCTCACAATTTGACATTGTAGAAGATTAATTAAATGCATTTTCTTCTTTGATCAATTTTTTATTCACTTTTACTCCTTTGTTTTCTTTTCTTGTAGTTTATAGTCATGGGAAATACTCTCTTGTGCTTTTACCATTGGTCTAATTAGTATTTAGTGAATTCAAAGATAATTTCATATCATTAAAGACATGATGTATTAAAATATTTTCTATTTTCTTTTGAACATTCTATTACATAATTATATGATATACTTTTCACAAAGGTTTTGGAAGTTGTGATGTTTATTAACACTCAAAATAGGGTAGTTGACTATTTTCTTATCGTAGCTAATTGTTGTCTACTCTTCCTTTCATAGTTGATTAGTTACTAGAAGTTGCACTCTTGTATTATTGATTGTATCAATATTAGTTAAGCAAATAGTGGTATGAATTGGATTCATCCCCAAACTCATAATTAGATTTGAAGATAGGATAAAACATACTCATTCTGATTTTTCTTTTATATTTAAATATAAATATGTTAAATTAAGATTATATTATAATTCTTTTGACGCTTAGTTTACAGCTTTAATTTTTTTCTATAGTTCAAATTATTATTTCAATGTGTTGCAAGCATTTAGATTAAAATGGTGTTTATCTTCCAATCCTATATATATTTTAAGTATCTACAATTTGCTTATAAAAGTAACATTGGATGCTTAAATCATTATTCAAAATAATATATAATTAATATTCCTTAAGAATCTTGACATTAGTTGTTATATGCATTCACAAAGAAGGTGGAGTTGGTAGTATTAGTAGTGGAGTGTTGCAGTTATATCATGGGTCATATAGGAGTGTTGCAACTACTTTCATGTAGTGAACTCATATCGAAATGATGACAACTTTTGATATCTCCTCCATCGCCTTTTCAAACAATATACACAACTGCATTGTTGTTTTGAAAGGGGTTTTCAAAGTACATATTATTTTATTTTCTCTTGGTTTACAATTTGAGAGAGAGGTGTGAGAAAATTAGCAAGTGTCGATAAGTTTTATATTGCCATTTTTTATTTCCCTATCATAATTTTATTAGTCATTGGCAACGTCGTCATTCCACTAACTAATTTCATGCATGTTAACCAAGGCAATAACAACTACAACATTTGGCAAAAGTAGTCCTTTAAAAACCATACAAAACAAAATTAATAACTTCTCTTAAAGTTTCGAAAAAACTTTATTTCCCTTTAAGCATCGACAGTTTGGAGTTGGCTGGTAAATAGTTATTAACTTGTTGGCTAGCACCAATATGCCGCTTCACTTTATGTGTGTATTATCATCTATTCCCATTGGTGTGACATTATAAAGTGAAGGACAGTACGTGGATATATTGGATTGAACTGAAATCAACTCACCAACTGGAGTGTACTCTCCTTATGTGCCATAATAAATGTATTTCTTAATCTTTGAATGCAGTTACACCTTTCTTTCCTCATAGTGATAACACGCTAGTTACTAACTTTAAGAAAGAGTTGATTTGAAATGTTTATCAATGCTGAAGGGAGATATACTAAATGAAAGGAAAGCATTGATAACCTTTTTCTTGTCCTTACTTCAACATAGAAAAGGAAAGTAATAAATTGCAAGGTAAAATTGATGATGTTCATTTTTCTATCATAAATCCCCTAAGTGACCAAATGGAGATTGAGGTACAACTTTTCCTACTCCAATATTCTTTATGAAAATTTATCACGTTGTGAATAATAGCATTATGACTAAAACTTGTCAACTAATTTTCTTTAAACCATAGAGTCTTAGGTCGAGTGTGTTAATGTTAATTGTAGCTATGGTCAAATTCATTCAGGTCGACATAGATAAAATAAAGGTTGTGATAATATAATTATAGAGATAATATATAATTATATAGATAATATAATTATTGGGGTCAACTTGGAAGAGTGGCATCCCTTGGTAAAGGGGCACTACCAATAGGTATAAAGGAAGAATGGATCTTCCTCCCTTATTATCGAATATACATACAACCTACAACAGATCAAATAATATAATCTGCATTATTTAGAAGAGAAGTGCTCAGGGGAGATGAGAGTCGTACATTGTTTATGGCTGGGAGGCAACAATGATTTGTGTCATTGCCTGTGGTTAAACGAGCACACCAAAAACAACATGGTATTAGAGCAACTCACTCTTAGGGTCCATTTGGTTGCGGGAATTAGGAAATGCTAGATTTGATCAAATGTTGGAAATGGTCAAATCATGGATTTGATAATCCGGTTTCCATTTTTGGATTATAGTTTGGATCGTTTGGTTGACCCATAATATGAGCGAGAAGATGTGTTTCCTCCATTTGGTTCCACATTTTGAAACTAGAATTAGAATTTGAGTATGGTTTTTTTTTTAATTTTTTTAAATTATTTTAATATTTTTTAATTTAATAATTCATTTTAATTAATTTTTTTAAATAAATTTTCGCTTTATTCATTTACGTCAACAAACCTAACTTGAATGTGCTTTGTGTCATTGCAACCTATGTGAATGAAAATCAGAAAATGGAATCGCAGACTGTTTTAGGCAAGCAACCAAGTTACAATCATTGATCGCAACCAAAATTTGAAAAAAAAATTGACAAAAAATTTGAAAAATAAATTTGAGAAAAAATTCATAAAAAATAAAAATCAATTTTTAAAAAAAAAAAATTCGACAAAAAATTTGAATTTTTTTTTGAAAAAATTCGAATAAATAACAAAGTTACAAACCACCCAAACAAATAAAAAATAAATTAAATCCCTCTGCACACAAATAAAAAATTAAAAAATTAAGTAGTAGACATGAAAATTTTAAAATTTTGATTTATGCCCAATTCCAATTCCAATTCCACCTTTTCAAGTGAAAGATTTAAATGCTCATTTTGAGCCAAAATGGCATTTACATCTTCTTATTCTATTTTCATATTGCACTCCCAAACTCAAGATTCGACGAAATCAAAAATCGCAAATACCTATTTTAGACTAATTCTGTAACCAAACGGGCCCTTGGGGATATTTGTAATGCAGAGTGGTTCCTATGTTCTAGGGCAATTTGCTAAAAAAACATAGGATTTCTATTTTGATGCAGATGTCCGCAATTTGATGGTCTCAGTCCCGAGCTCGACTCATAAATCTGAGTCCCGCAATTGCGGGTAAGGGAACAAGTAGTGCAAAAGGCATCTCTCTATGTTGGATGCTCAAGTTGCTCACTGAGTTGCTATTGAGGGGGCAGATCTCTGATTGAGCAACGATCCATGTGTTGGAGCTTTTCCTTGCAGAACCAAACTTGAATCAATGTATGGGCTTGATTCTCAAAATAGGCACTCAAGTTTGACAAGAAAACAGTCCAATTGATGAGGATTGAAAGGAATCCTCCTTCTTTGAGCTCCACATCACTCAGGCGAGTATTGCCTTATCTGCACACTCAAAACACCTCATAATAAACAATAGGCCTACAGATAGATTATTGTGGAATAGTTTTCAAACCCTTTTGGGTATCTTGTACCCCAATGAAAACAATTCTAATGCAACAGCCCTATTTGCATAGAATGAGTCTAAAACCTAGAAAAGGGACCTCCTACTACTACTACTACCAACATGAAAGGGAAAGGTATTAATTTGAATGATTGATGTTGGGTTGAAAGGACCCCTGAGATACCCTAAGTCTCTCATAGACTAGTGCCTTATCCAATGGGCAGCAGAGTCAAATACATCACTGCAACAGAGAGCTATGAAACAAGAAAATAATAAATTCTAATATGCTGATGCCTTACACCAAACATACACCATTAATCAGGTCATACTTCAACAATCCACCTGTGTACCCAAGTGTGTTATCACCTATTCAAAGGATATTAACTCTCCCCTTAGAAGAGACCTATAAACAGGCAATACATTAATCAGCATCCACTGAAAGACAAGCATGAAATACCCTTGATATCCCAGCTCATACACTCTGAAAACTAACCTTGAACTCAGTTATCCCTGTGAAGACAACTCTATTACAGACACCTAGGAAATGCAAATAGAAAGATTAAACATCCTTGGTGCTATAATCAACAAGTTCAAGATTCAAATGGAGACAAATCCGATACCAGTAAAAATGTATTGAAATCTTATAAATAAGACAAACTGTTACAACTTCTTTATATTCTCTTAGCCAAAAAGGAAAGAGGGAACACCCTATATGCAGAGAAGAAGGAAGTATTTATAGGAAAAGGACCCTTCATGGAACTGAAAACCAGAATGTTTCCCAACTTTTTCAGAACCCTTCTAAATGATCTTGAAAATCCTTTTATAGGAACAAGGATTGCAACAAGCTACGAATCATTTAGGGCAAAATTATGTCTGCAACAACCACTCGGTACAACAAGAAAATAAAGACTGCAGATAAACCTTGAAACCCTGGAGAATTAGATAAAATCTGATGTACAATTGCATTGGTTTCATCATTCAAGGCTAACTGCAAATACAATTTGAACTGATTTCTTGTTGTAAGCAAAACAAAATAAATGCCAGAGCTAGCCTTTAGAAAATCTTGCGTGTACAGGTCATGGAAATCTCTGACGTACTCAAACCCTAGCTGCCTGAATCAAATCATAGTCCCTCTGCAATTACTCAGCATGGCACCTACGATGATAAAATCAAATCAAGACGGGCCACACAGATCATTTTCCAACTGCAACAGACCGGGAAAATCAATTCTGAACCATCCCTTTTGTTTTATACGGCCACCGCTTCAAACCCTGCAAAGAAAACCCCACGGAAACATTCAAATTCATGTTGCAACGGTTAAATAATTTCACTTTAAAACCTGACTATCGATCTTCATTAGCAGATAATCTAATGGCCCCGTCGCATGATCACATAGCCTGAAAGAGGCCCATGCGAACATGCGATAAACCACTAGCATACATCACCCGTCATCTACTTTAAATGCCCGGACCCACTGACAGCATTCCATGTCACTGCTCCTCGACCAATGAGAAGCAAACAAATCAGCATGACCTGGCATTGGACCCACCGACAACCTTCACGTCAGATTCCAAATCAACGGCCATCGCATGATCGCAAAGGGGAAGAATATTCCTTGCAATCATGCGACGACCACAAGATCTTCAAGCGATTGACAACTTGACCCCACCCTGCTGCATAAGCCTTTGCAACGAATCACAAGCTGCCATGTTGCAAAAACTGACAGGCGGACCTCTAACTTTTTCTTCATTCTTCAGACCTCTGACACACGCCACATCAGAACCCGCATCGACCAATCAGAAGTCGCCACCTCAAATACCATAAGCGGGCCCGCCGAGACAGGTGGCACCTTGTCGCATGATCGCATAGCCTAAAAAAGGCTCATGAGATCATGCGACAGCCACACATTTTAAAGAGTCTGCAAGTTGCCAGGCCCTATTGATGACAGATGTCTGCTTGTCGCATGTTTGCAAGGGGGAAAAAGATTCCTTGTGAACATGCAACAACCACAAGTTTTTTCAAAGGGTTGAAACATAGGAAAATTCACGCCAGGAGACTTAGGAACTTAGGAAATATTAAAGGGGGACCCCAGCGTGAAACCTAACTGATCAACATGCGAAGGGATATAACATTTTAGCACATGGGTTATTTGGACTTTAAGTGACAGGAAAAGGTAATGCAAAATTAGAACAAGGCCAAGGTAAGTTAGGGTTTTTCTTTCCAACAGCTAGATATTTGAATTTTGACAAGGGTTTCAAGCTAGGGATAGGGAAAAACATATTGCAAAGACCAAGGAAAATATAAAACCATGAAAAAATTGCAGAGATAGACCATTTTCTGAAGATTTTTTGCATTGACAGGAAAATGAGCTAACACCATGTTGGAGACTATAGTGAGACTCCCGCATTAGAGATGAATGCAAAGAAATCAGAGTGCAAATGTTGAGCGAGGTGATCACCACGGATCGTGGGTCACCACAAGAAGAGCTAGCAATTGCAGACTCAGTTGGGCACATGCAGTGAGGAATCTTTTTGTGGTATGTGTGCTCGACTTGCGTGTGGTACAGTCGGCAAGCGCACGGAGCAGTGAGCTAGAAGGCGAGCTGGGTAGTGAGCTGCTAGGCAAACTGGGAACTCGACGAGCCCATGTGTGAGGTGAGCTAGCATCTCACTGACATCGTGGGTGAGATGAGCTGGGAGCTTCTTGAGCTCACAGGCAGTGGATTCTTCTAAGAATTTAACCTCACAATTATAGAGACAAATGTACAATGTCATCTGGTGTTCATACAGTCATACAAAGAGGGTGATATATTCATAAATATATATAGAACTTTCAAAAATGGGATTGTTGTGAATATGCAATAGGGTGGCGACTAGGCTGAATTTGATTACAAAGACATAACGTAGCTCCCCTTGGAAGACTCCATTCCTTATTTATTGAATGACAAGATGTAGTGTGGACCGTTGTAGGTGATTTGTCAATCACTGTCTCCAAATATACATATGTATACTCACGTGCGGCTGTCTAGACCTCGATAAGGATCTTCCACAATTGACGGGGTCGTCTTTGCTTCATAATATGAATGCCACCATTTATAAGTATATAATGTACCACTATACATAGAAATCTCTAATTGCAATGTTTCCTAGGCCTGTCAAAGTGATAATCCTGTATCTTCTATAGTCAAACATTTCCACTCCAGAGACACCACTGGGAATGTGCAATTCATTCCTACAATCATCAAGACTTTAAGAGACCAATATGTTATATGCACGTTTTGTCCAACGATGGTATGTTGATGTTGATTGAATCTATTCTACGTTATTCCCATATGATGTTCTTGTTCATGGTACAACATGTCGATTTTTGACTAAGCATTGAAGGAGGATTGGTCGATTGCTACCGAGTGTGATTACCTTGCTCCCTTCACATATACTTCATCAATATATCTATAGGCAAATACTTATCGATATATTATACAAGTAGATACATATCGATATATCTATAGGTAGATATTTATCGATATACATACACATAGATACATATCGATATATATATAACATATATAATAGATCAAAATATATTGTATCTATCAGATTGATACATACCTGTGAAAGAATATTCATACCCAAGTTAGATAAATTATTGTGGCATATACAGAGGGACCAAACTGGAGCTTGGAAGAAGACCAATACTCAGAAGGAAGAAAGAAGTAGATTACATCAAAAAGGATGTTGACGATTGTTTGTTCTAGAATAATGAGGCAGGTGATGGAAGCATCAAGGATTACAAAGCAAAGTCAAGACAAGAGGGCTCTCCCAATGAGAGAGAGTGGATTGTGAGGGGATCTTGTTCTAATCTTGGGATGGTCATATTCTTGTGTGGTCTAGGGCTCGATCTTATGTCAGTAGGTCCAAGCTGGTTTTCAATCTAGCACTTTCAGTCATATGTGGATCATGCCAGATGATGAGAGTCTCTTGGAGCAAAATATCTTCCATAATTGAGACCATGTGAGAAGAATATGCTTCTATGACAGAAGAAGCAACTAGAGGATCTACTTTAGTTGACTTCCAAGGATTGTGGTCATATTGCTTCAAAGGGAGTGGACCACATCGAGATGGTTTCTCTAGTGATGAGGTATATATAGCAGTCATGTAGGACTATGATTCATGGGATGGACTTCCATGTGTGTAGGCTTGAAGACCTTTATGTTGACACCTATGTTGGGATATTCCTAGATAGATGGATACTTAGTGAGCTTGGGACTCACCAAGAGTGATGAAAACTCCAACCTTGTATTTCATGATAGCTCAAAGCATGCAAAGATCAAATATATCTGTATTAGAGAAGTTTGAGGTGCAAGCCCTTGTTAATGCATTCTTCTATGTGAGAGATAAGTTTGAGTTGCAAGCCCTTGTTAATGCATTCTTCTATGTGAGGGAGAAGTTTGAGGTGCAAGCCCTTGTTAATGCATTCTTCTTTATGAGAGAAGTTTTAGGTGCAAGCCATTGTTAATGCATTCTTCTCTATGAGAGAGAAATTTGAAGTGGAAGCCCTTGCTAATGCATTCTTCTCTATGCGAGAGAATTTTGAGGTGAAAGCCCTTGTTCCACCCTCTGGGAGTAGCCATGTTGGATCCACCCTTTAGGAGTATCTATGGTGGATGTCATGTGAGAGACTCCATGACTTAGCACTTGTGTTTATTCACCCTCTAAGAGTAGCCAAGGTGAACGTCGTGATGAGATGGTGACATCACATTGAGTGATTTCGTGATGAGCACTTGTGTTTATTTACATTCTCATTCATGGGGGTAGCCATGATGGACCCACCCTCTAGGAGTAGCCATGGTGGATATCACTATATAATTCGGCTATGGAGAAAGATTCCTCCCTAGCTAAGAGGGAGTGTTATTGTTAATTTTAGCTATGGTCACATTTCTTCATGCCAACATGGATAACATAAAAGTTGTGATAATACAATTATATTGATAATATAATAATTATGTTAATAATATAAATATTGGGGCCAATTTGGAAGAGTGGCATTCCTTGGTGAAGGGGCATTACTGATAGGTATAAATGATGAAAGGATCTTCCTCTCTTATTATTGAATATACATACAATCTACAACATATCAAATAATAAAATATGCACTATTTAGAAGAGCGGTACTCAAGGAAGATGATAGCTATTTATCGTCTATGGTTGGGAGGACAAAAATGATTTGTGTCATTGCCCATGGTTACTCAAACACACCAAAAATAACAGTCTAACAAAATGGGTCTTTTGGCCTTTGGACTCTGACTCATCTATGCCAGGGTTGACTCACCAAGTCAGCCAAACTTAGCCGAATCACTAAGTCCCAAGCCCAGGACTCGATTGCGGTAGAAAAACTTTATAGAGTGAAAAAAACATATTTTAATTGTTTTGCTTTAACTTTTTAGGTTTTTAGGCTTCCCTCAAACACCAAAAGCAAGATTCTTTCATTTCCAAACACAAGAAAGAGAGGAAATAAGGGATTAAAAGAAAATATTGGGGATTTAGCGAACAGTCTAGTAGATTGATTGTCTCTCAATTCTTCATTGTGGATTGTTTGTGCAAGTTAGTAGCTTGCATTGACGCATTGAGAGGAGGCCTCTATAAATTTCAAGTGCATTTCTTCATTTTTGGAGCAAATTTGAAGAGGCGAGTTACATTGTTTGTGTTGTTTTCTAAAAATTTTACATTCATGTTTCCATTTTGTTAACACTTGTTTTAATTTTGTTTCATTTTATGTTGACAAAACTTGGAAAATAAGAAACCCTAACTTTGTTTTTTCTTTATTTTATTTATTTCAATTTAATTAGAATGTGTAGAAATTTTAGATGCTTTTTTTCATTTATGATATATTACAATAGCAGCATAATGTATGATCCTGGGAATAGTGCATCTAAGCCTAAGTGTAACCCAAATATAGACTCTGTTAGATGCCAAAATGATAAGGCTTGGAAACATGAGGTTGATGATGTTATTTTTAGCGATGAAGACTTAGAATGGGTTGGTCGAGTGTGTTAGAATGTGAGGTTGATGCTATTAATGATGTTGTCATTGATGTCCACATATCTAATGTATAGGTATGGTTCATTAATGATTTGGTTGCTTTTGCTTATTAATTGATGTGTACCAATATATTTAATGTATCGGTAGAAGTGTTCACTGAAGGAAGTGCTCTAAATATTTAACCTTATCTGTGTCAGTGATGGTCTCTTTTAGTGTGCAACACATAGTGGAACATTGATTTGGGTTCAGTCCTATCCTGGACGTTCTCGTTGTTTTTTGGTCCCAAGAGTTACTGTGTAATACACTATTCATATCTGTTGGTACCGAAAGTCTCAGCGAAGGTGCAATGTGCTATTATACACAAGGTGTGTTGTATTCAACGAAGTGGTCCACGTTTCATTCCTTACCACTATGGGAATGCATCGATGTGACCTATTTCAAATTGGTTTAGGTCGACTTGGTTGTTGGCATCAAGCTGTATAAGAAGAGCGCTAATCTCAATTGTTTGTGTGATGCTTGTGTGTGAGTATATGCAAAGTGAATATGAATCCAATAAGGAAGATCTGTGTGTGGATGCAATCCATAGCAGATTGTTATATCATTTATGTATTGCATAATGTCTGTGACAATGATCTCAATGGTCGACTCAATTCCCATTTCTTATATTCTGATAGTGAGCCCTATTGTATTGGCAGTTAGCCACTTTTTCAAGGTAATTATCCCGACTAGTAGTGAATCAACTCGTAGTGAACAAACAGATAATGAGCACTTGTAAAAATTACCTTAACCCATGTTCATTTCATGAGAAGGAATAATGATGTGCTTTTTGGAGAGTTTCGCATATCAAAACACATGCAATTGCATATAAAATCACCACCATGCCTTTAAGTCAATAGTGATGGGCTTTTTGGGACCAAACACATGTATTTAGTCTAAAAATTGTCACCATTTAGTCTTTTATGTTTGAAGTTCATAATGACATATTTTTTTAGGCCATTTACATATGCAAACTCATTCAAAAATTGCCCTCAATGACTTAAGACGTGCTTTTTGGGACCATTTACATATGTTTCTATTTTTGGTGTTAATATATGCAAGTTTATTAAAAGGTCACCAAAAATAATGACATGCTTTTTAAAGCATTTTGCATATATTTAAGGCTCTCAACTTCACACATGTATTTGCATTTAAAAATCCCACCTTTATGACTTGGGTCCAAAATAAATTGATTGTGGAGGTTAAAAGACGACTTGCATATGTAATCACATGCAATGTTGAATAAAAACCCCACTTTATTGAATAAAAAGTCTCTCATGTTTAAAATTATATGTAACTATGGTTTTACAGAAGAGATATGCAAAAGAACTGGAAAAGCCCACCATTTCATTAGAAAATCCTTAAAAACTCTATTTAAAACTTATCAGAATGATGTGAAATTTTAAAATGGGGTTCTAAACCCACTTTACATTTAAATGACAATTTTATTTTGTGCAATTATGAATAAAAACCCCACTTTTGAGAGATTTTTAATAAGGACATGCAATCAGGTGAAAAACCATACCTATAACACACTTAATTCCTTAATAACTTGAGCTAGACAACTCCGTTTGAGGCCTAAGATAGCTCAAAACGAGCGGAACTCAAAATGGTACAATCATAGGGAAAAAATAAGACTAAAAACAAAACACAAAAATAAATAAATAAATAAATAAAAGTCTTGAAGGTTCCCAAAAATCAAGTGTTTGCAGTCAAAGAAGAAAAACTCGTTTTGACAAGCAATAAGGTGATCAAGTCTTGACGGAAACCTTCCAAAACAATGTTCAAAAAACATGAAACTCAAACCAATTCAAGGGATAACGAATTGTCTTCGTAACACAGCATTTTGAACATCAAAACTTATAAGTAACACCTACAAATTCATGAGAAAAATCACGTAGAGTTGCCTCAATTTTGTGATGTCAAAATTAAGGAATTCTTGTAGTTTTTAGTCATGGGAAATACTCTCTTGTGCTTTTATCATTGATCTAATTAGTATTTAGTGAATTCAAAGATAATTTCATATCATTAAAGACGTGATGTATTTAAATTTTTTCTATTTTCTTTTGAACATTCCATTACATAATTATATGATATACTTTTCACAAAGGTTTTGGAAGTTGTGATGTTTATTAACACTCGAAATAGGGTAGTTGACTAGTTTCTTATCGTAGCTAATTGTTGTCTACTCTTCCTTTCATAGTTGATTAGTTACTAGAAGTTACACTCTTGTATTATTGATTGTATCAATACTAGTTAAGCAAATAGTGGTATGAATTGGATTCATCCCCAAACTCATAATTAGATTTGAAGATAGGATAAAACATACTCCTTTTGATTTTTCTTTTATATTTTTATAAATATGTTAAATTAAGATTACATTATAATTATTTTGACCTTTAATTTACTGATGATTTTTTTTTTGTAGTTCAAATTATTATTTCAATTTGTGTTGCAAGCATTTAGATTAAAATGGTGTTTATCTTGCAATCCTATATATATTTTATGTATCTACAATTTTCTTATAAAAGTAACATTGGATGCTTAAATCATAATTCAAAATAATGTATAATTAATATTCCTTAAGAATATTGACATTAGTTGTTATATGCATTCACAAAGAAGGTGGAGTTAGTAGTATTAGTAGTGGAGTGTTACAAGTATATCATGGGTCATATAGGAGTTTGATGATAATTTTAAATGCCTATCGTGATGTGTACATTATGGTAGAGTTACAAGTCAAATATTCTATCTATTATTTGTGTGGAAATGTTTTCTAGGGAGTTAAAGGATTGCTTTTTTACGAGTCAAGTTGCTTTTTTATTTAGATTCAAAAAATTTGGTGACATTTTTATCTGAAACATATATGCTAAATGACCAAGAGGTGTGAGATTCAAATGGTAAGTCTCTTCAATGATTCCACTTCGTATGTATCTTACAATTGAGTGCCATATTCCTTTACCCTATTCTATCAAATGATTCAAGCACTTTGTTTCTGTCAACATTTTTTAACTCTACTATTTAAAAAAAGCTTTGCAACTACTTTCATGTTGTGAATTCATATCAAAATGATGACAACTTTTGATATCTCATCCATCGCCTTTTCAAATGATATACACAAGTGCATTGGTATTTTGAAAGGGGTTCTCAAAGTAGATATTATTATCTTTTCTCTTGGTTTACAATTTGAAAGAGAGGTGTGAGAAAATTAGAAAGTGCCAATAAGTTGTATATTGTCATTTTTCATTTCTCTATCATAATTTTGTTAGTCATTGGCCACGTCATCACTAACTTACCTTCTCACCCTCTTCGTGCTGGCAACTTCCATGGATTTCATTCATGTTAACCAAGGCAATAACAACTACAACATTTGGTAAAAGTAGTCCTTTAAAAACTATACAAAACAAACTTAATAACTTCTCTAAAAGTGTCGAAAAAACTTCATTTCCCTTTAGGCATCGACCGTTTGGAGTTGGTTGGTAAATAGTTATTAACTTGTTGGCTAGGACCAATATGTCGCTTGACTTTATGTGTGTATTATCATCTATTCCCATTGGTGTGACATTATAAAGTGAGGGAAAGTACTTGGATAGATTGGATTGAACTAAAATCAACTCACCAACTGGAGTGTACTTTCCTTATGTGGCATAATAAATGTATTTCTTAAACTTGAATGAATCTTTGAATGAAGTTACACCTCTCTTTCCACACAGTGATAACACACTAGTTACTAACTTTAAGAAAAGAGTTGATTTGAAATGTTTATCAATGCTGAAGGGAGATATACTAAATGAAAGGAAAGCATTGGTAACCTTTTTCTCGTCCTTACTTCAACATAGAAAAGGAAGTTAATAAATTGCAAGGTATGTTTGATGATGTTCAATTTTCTATCATAAATCCCCTAACTGAGCAAATGGAGATTGAGGTACAACTTTTCCTACTCCAATATTCTTTATGAAAATTTACCACGTTGTAAATAATGTTAATAATAACATTATGACCAAAACCTGCCAACTAATTTTCTTTAAACCATAGAGTCCTCGATCGAGTATGTTAATGTTAATTGTAGCTATGGTCAGATTCCTTTAGGTTGACATTAGATAACATAAAGGTTGTGATAATATAATTATATAGATAATAATTATTAGGGCCAACTTGGAAGAGTGGCATCCCTTGGTGAAGAGGCACTACCAATAGGTATAAAGGAAGAATAGATCTTCCTCCCTTATTATCAAATATACATACAACCTACAACATATCAAATAATATAATCTGCATTATTTAGAAGAGAAGTGCTCGGGGGAGACGAGAGTCGTACATTGTCTATGGTTGGGAGGCAACAATAATCTGTGTCATTTCCCGTGGTTAAACGAGCACACCAAAAACAATATGGTATTAGAGCAGCTAACTCTTAGGGATCTTTGTGGTGCAAAGTGGTTCCTATGTTCTAAGGCAGTTTGCTAAAAAATATAGGAACTCTATATTGATGCAGATGTCCACAGTTTGATGGTCTCAATCCCGAGCTCGACTCATAAATCTGAGTCCCGAACTTGCGGGTAAGGGAACAAGTAGTGCGAAAGGGAGCTCTCTGTGTTGGATGCTCAAGTTGCTAGAGGGGGCAGATCTCTGATTGAGCAACGATCCATGTTGGAGACT